>JAMKCH010078180.1:0-20612 GCA_023653785.1 Ophioderma brevispina | reverse complement strand
AACATCCAAAATTCTGGCTTAATACGGACATGGTAATATTGGTTAAATATGCTTAGTATGACCATTACACTGATGTTCATGGTGCTCAGTTTGAATGTCTCCCCATTCTTCTACGTGAAGTAGAAGACAAAATGCGGTTGACGAAAATTAGGGTTTACAAACCCCCATCATGGCATCAATCACACCCACAGATTTTCTCATATTATTATGGGGAAAGTAGGTACAATCTAAGTGCTGATAAGGATGTGTGCTTAGCCAGCAGCCATCAGATTGAAGGGAAACGATTGTGACAATTTCCTGATGGCAGCATAATAATAGGCAAAGGGGCTGTTATATTAAATAGATAAATGATACTAATTGGGCGATTCCACGATAAGTGGTCCTGGCATCCAAAAAATTTAAATTCATTTCCAGACATTTTCAACTGATAGTGAAGAATAATGTCCGGGCCATTCATATCTAAACTTAGGTCATTCTCCCCCGTTTTAAAAATGCGGTTGCTAATTTTGAAGGGTGGTTATTTTTATGTTAATTTTTCCTCCATTGACTTAGATGAATGTAATGTTCCATTACTGTCCATGGACCTTTATGCTAATTAGTTTTTGTTACTCCTCAGTAAAAAGGATTATATTATTTATACTTCAAATCCTATTTAGTTATCATAAGCAATCCCTTGAGCAGAAAAAAGAAATCATAACCAACTGCAAAATATGCAAATGAGCGTCATGAACATTTACATTGCGTCATGGACATTACATTGTGATACACTGTAATGTCCATGACACATTACATGCACAACTTTCAGCCCTTTTAGAGCAATGGTATGACCCTCATTGTCACCCCTTGAGTACGTAACTCAGGCTCAGTGTAGTGGGCATGTATATCAACCAATGAGACATTCACACTATCTTCTCCATTTGCTATGCTATGCAATTTTAAGATTGTTTAGCAATTTTCCCTATAATCCGTTTGCACTATCAACGTGATCAAGCAAGAACTGTTGCAAAATTGCTACACAAATAAAAATCCTTAGCAGGAGCCTGCATGATGCAAAGTTGGACTCTCATATTTTGTATTTTTGATTTCAATTCATGTTCCTGTTTTTTTTTTTTTTTGGGGGGGGGGGGGTTAGTTGTGATAGTAGTTAGCCCATTCCTCTTTAAAGGTGCAACAAGACATTTCACAAATCAGGTGTCACTAAAAAAATCCAAAGTACTGATTTTTGCCCTGATGTAAAGCTTTACATCAAAATATCCCATCTGAAGGGGATTAAGCTGAGAAATAATTCTTTGGTACAAAAATTGTTGAATTTTCTAATTTCGTATAGGAGCAATACAAAATTCAGCTTATATTTTTTTATTGAATATAATACAAATCAAAATCACCTTTTTTTTTCTTTCTTCTTTTAAGAAGACATTGTCTGTAGCCAAATACAATGTAAAGAAATCTATTTAGGCTAATCTATATGAAATTACTATTATGACATAATATCTGGCTGTCTCAAATCTCTTGTTGCACTTTTAAATGATAAGGAATGTACTTGTAAACATCCAAATTTCCACTTTCTACTAAAGAGTTATATTGTTTAAAATATGAACTTACTATGATATAACTTATCACTGGTTTCATGGTGCTTCAGTTGAATGTCTTCCGCCCTCATTCTTCTTCTACGTGAGTATTAGATAAAATGCGGTTGACGAAAAATTGGGTTTATAACACTCATGCACCAATAAATAGCCCCTACAACAAAAATCGTCCACCGTAACTAATATTACAGTGGGTGACCCTATCCACACTCAATCCCAAAATTTAGACTTTGGTATTGGAAGAATATTTCATTTTTTTCATTACCCCAGTGAAATTTTAGGCCACACAAAATGTTTTCTGTCAGATAATATTATAAACAAAAACACACCTCAATGTGTCGACCACTTTTTCACACACACACCACACTCTCCCATTGGCTAATTTAATGCACATTCTTTGCTTCTAACTTCCAACGACTGGACCGATTAAACTCAAAATTTGTAATCAGAAAATGTTGGCGATATGCTTCCATGTGAAGTAGAAACATCGCCATGAAAAAGCGGAAAATGATCGGTCAATCCATCACCTTTAAAAGAGCTATGTAACTGATATTATTTAAACAGGAAAGTTTATACATTCATAATCAAACAATAGCCAAAAAGATTGGCTAACCCTAGCCAATAGAAATGCCAATCATTTGTTAACATACCTGTGATTTTTTGGTGGGAATAGTTGTATTCTGGCCAATCAGTTTTAGTGAAGACACCACCAAGGGTCTCGATACCAAGAGACAGTGGAGTGACATCCAGAAGCAGACATCTGTGACGTCTCCTGCAAGAACACCTCCTTGGATGGCTGCTCCTATGGCAACCGCTTCCTATCAGGTTCACCGATTTTGCTTGGCTGGCGACCAAAGAGGTCTTGGACAGTAGATTGAACCTAAAAGAACACAAAAAAGTGTAAGATGATTTCGCATTTACTTTTAAGAATTTCTCCCTCTATCTTCTATAGTATGGTGAGTAAAAATATTGATCCTAGTCCAAGAGTTTGCTAGTTGGGAACCTCATTATAGAGTGCCTGTGAGGCACCCCAAAGCCCTGAAAAATCCCCTACATCAATTCAGGATGGGGAACAGTGGGGTTGTTTTAAGGTTTCCAGTAGTTAAAAGTCCTTTGCTAACATGCAATGTCATCAAAATGAGAGAAGTTTTTATTAACACTTTTCCTGTACCGTTCCGTAGCTTGGCACATTCATGGGCCTCACACACCAGGGACTTGAGGATAAAGATTGGCAATTTCTGACCGCGATGCCCTATTTTCTAGCCAGAATGTCTCGCATCGAGGCCGTTTGTTCATGAAACTTCAACCCGAGTACTCAGCTGCGCCAGCCCAAAAAAACGTTTTGCCGATGGAGTCATTATTGGCCAATCTTTATCCCAAAAGTCCCTGGTGTGTGAGGGCACCATGATGTGCCAAGCAAGGGTCCAGGGAAAGTGTTAATAAACTTCTCTTCATTTGATGACATTGCATGTAGCCCAGACTTAACTCCTGAAACACCTAACAAACCCCACTGTTCCCTCATCCTGAATTGATGTAGGGGATTTTTCAGGGCTTTGGGGTGCCTCACAGCCCTCTATAAGGAGGTTACCAACTGCAACTCTTGGACTAGGATCAATATTTTTTACTCACCATACTATAGAAGATATAGGGAGCAATTCTTAGTAAATATGCGAAATCATCTTACACTTTTGTGTGCTTTTAGTTCAATCTCTACTGTCCAAGACCTCTTTGGTCGCCAGCAGCAAAATCGGTGAACCTGCTGAATCGGTTGCCATAGGAGCAGCCATCCAAGGAGGTGTTCTTGCAGGAGAACGTCACAGATGTCTTTGTCTTCTGGATGTACTCCACTGTTCCTTGGTATCGAGACCCTTGGTGGTGTCCTTCAACTCAACTGATTGGCCAGAAATACAACATCCAACCAAAAAATCACAGGTAGTTAACAAATGATTGGCATTTCTAATTGGGCTAGGGTTACCACTCTTTTTTGGCTATGTGTTTTTGTTATTATGAATTGTAAACATTGCCCTGTAATTATAATATCAGTTACTAGCTCTTTTAAAGGTGGATTACCCGATCAATTTTCCGATTTTTCATGCGAATGTTTTCTCCTTCAACATGGATAGCATTCGCCAACATTTCTGTTACAAAATTTTGAGTTAAATCTGTCCAGTCGTTTGATAGTAAACAAAGAAATGTTGCATTAAATTAGGCCAATGGGAGAGTGTGGTGTTTGTTTTTAATAATGTGTTCGAGCCAATTTGGAGGTGTTTTTGTGTATAATATTGAAAGAAAACATTTGTTGGCCTAAAGTTCACTGGGGTAATGAAAACAATGAATATTTCGCAATACCAAAAGTCTAAATTTTGGGATAAGTTGTGGATCGGTCACCCACTTTTAATATTATTTACGGTTGACGATGTAGGTGCTATTTCCTTGTTGGCCATGATGGGTTTATAAACCCAATTTTTCGTCAACCGCAGTTTATCGTAATACTCACAAACATAGAAGAATGGGGAGCCATTCAAACTTGAGCACCAGGAAACACGGAATAATTTAATATCATAATAAGTCATATTCTTTAACATTAACTATTAACTCTTGATTAGAAATTGGAATTTTTGGATTTACCAAGTACATTCCTTATCATTTAAAAGTGCAACAAGAGAATTTTGAGACACAGCCAGATATTATGTCATAATAGTAATTTTCATATACTTAGGACACTCACTAGATTTCTTACCTTGTAAGTTGGTTTGTATTTGGCTAACAGAAATGTACGTAAAAGAGAAAAAAGGTGATTTTTGAATTTGCTTATATTTCACTAAAAAATATAAGCTGAATTTTTGTTATTTGCTCCTATTACGAAATTGAAATTCCCAATTTTTGTACCAAAGAATTATTTATCAGCTTAATCCCCTTCAGTGGGGAATATTTTTGATGTAAGCTTTACACCTGTGCAAAAATCATACTTTGGATTTGTTTAGTGACACACCTGATTTGTGAAATGTCTTGTTTGCAAACACCTTTAAGAGGAAATGGGCTAACTAACTATCACAACTACCCCACCCCCCCCCCCCCCCCAAAAAAAAAAAAAAACAGAACATGAATTGAAATCAAAATCCAAAATATGAAGAGTCCAAATTTTGCCATACATGCAGGGCTCATGCTAAGGATTTTATTGTGGTAGCAATTTTTGCCACATGTCCTTGCTTTGAATCACGTTGATAGTGCAAAACAGTATCTAGGGAAAAAATTGCTAAACAATCTTAAAATTGCTAGCATAGCAAAATGCAGAAGATAGTGTGAATGTCTCATTGGTTGATATTACATGCCCACTACACTGAACCTGAGTTCCGTACACTCAAGGGGTGACAATGAGGGTCATACCATTGCTCTAAAAGGGCTGAAAGAGTTGTGCATGTAATGTGTCTGGACAATTACAGTGTAATCCAATGTAATGTTCCATGACTGCAATGTATGTGCCCATGACCGCTCATTTTGCATATTTTGCAGTTGGTTTATGATTTCTTTTTTCTGCTCAAGGGATTGCTTATGAATCAACTAATGGATTTGAAGTATCATAATATAATCCTTTTTTACTGAGGAGTAACAAAACAATTGCTAAAATTTCATGGACCTTAATGGACATTAACATTACATATAAAGTCAATGGAGGAAATTAACATAAAAATAACCACCTTCAAATTAGCAACCGCAGTTTTAAACGGGGGAAATACCTAAGTTAGATATTACTGGCCCAGACCAGACATTATTCTTCATTTATCAGTTGAAATGTCGGAAATGAATTTAAATTTTTTGGATGCCAGGACCACTTAATCGTGGAATCGCCCATATATTTTCATTTATCATTTAATATAACAGCCCCTTTGCCTATATATGCCTGCCATCAGGAAATATTTCACAATCGTTTCCCTCATCTGAGCTGCTGGCTAAGCACACATCCTTATCAGTCACTTTGATTGTAATATTTCCCCATAATAATAGGAGAAATTGTGGGTGTGATTGAATGCCCATGAATGGGGGTTTGGTAAACCCGAATTTTTCGTCACCGCATTTTGTCTTCTACTTCACGTCGAAGAAATTGGAACATTCAAACTTGACACCAATGAAACTACAGTGTATTGTCATACTAAGCAATTTAACACAGACGCATTTCAGTATTAAGCAGAATTTTGGTAATTTTTACCGATATTGTTAAGGTGCAATGGAGAGAGTTCACATATCAGTGTCCCTAAAAAATACCAAGTTTCTGGATTTTTGCTCTATGTAAGCTTCCCTAAAAATATCCCCATCGGAAGATTAAACTGAGATATGTTTCGTTGGTAGCCAAAATAGTCGAATTTCTAATTTCGTATAGATCAATACAAAATTCAGCCTATGTTTTCCATTGAAATATAGTATCAATTTCCCCTTTTTTCTCTTAAGAAAGTAAGACATTTCTGTAGGCATAATACAAGGTAAGAAATTTTATGAGTCTAATCTAATATGAAATTACTCTTATGACACAATATTTGGTCCCTCAAAATCTCTTGTTGCACCTTTAAACACCCCTCCCTGACCAAAGCGTAAGGACACCAGTTGAGTTGACGGCTTATGTTGTTAGTCATGCTGGCCTCTAATGTGTTGTGGCAAGGCACTTTACCTTGGCTTGT
This sequence comes from Ophioderma brevispina, assembly GCA_023653785.1. Classification (NCBI taxonomy): domain Eukaryota; kingdom Metazoa; phylum Echinodermata; class Ophiuroidea; order Amphilepidida; family Ophiodermatidae; genus Ophioderma; species Ophioderma brevispina. The sequence continues at coordinate 14,353 of JAMKCH010078180.1, read as the reverse complement.
CTCTCTCCACACAGGAGTGTAAATGGGGGAATATCACGACGTAAGTGCTGAGGGTTGCCCTAGTTGGCTTGGCACAAACCTAAATTTAAGCAACTTATTATAACATGCCTTTTACTTTCACTCTGTGTAAGAACGCATGTCTGTTTTTCAAAATAATGTTTTGGTTTAAGTTTCAAAGGTAAGGAAGTGGTGTTGTGTAGACTGATTCCAGGTGGGCATTTTGGGTATTCCTGACTCCCAACAATTTTCCCAATGTCATTCCAAAAACCACTGTGAGAGTACATCTTTTGGTCTTATTCCTACAAATTTTAACTATTTACACTCCCAATTTTTAGTGAAGTCCTACGTAGGACTAATACAGGGTTAGATCCAGCACTATTTCTCTTTGAATATTCTTTTAAATTCAAAAAAATTTAGTGGTCATTTTCTGTATTCAGGAGTTCTGGTTTAGCTTGACCCATTGGCACTACCTAGGGATACAATCTCTCTGATTGGTTCATACAGGACACAACATAAGACAGCCCTCTGAGTAAACCAATCAAATAGTGCTCTAATATCTCTGTGTAAAACCCTACCAACACAACAACTTACACAATGTCTCTAATTTGCTCATTTCATGATATTAACTTCCACTCATAGTAGACAATCCAAATAGCGCTTAGAATACTGATGATAGGCAGGTATTGCAGGGGTTTTAATTATATGGCAGTTTGTAGGACAAAGGGTCGCAGGGGCAAGTAATCCCGTGATTAATTCTGACTTTCTCTTCCCCTTAGGTCAGGTTTCCTTTTAATTGCCTGCTACTGGTAATCGCTGGTAAACCAGTACGAACCTGTCCCCGGGCCGAGTTGTCAGCGGCTAAACCGTCACCCCCATCAATTGTCTAAGGAAATCTGATGAGAGGGTATCTGGTTACCCTGGTAGACATGAAAAGAAGATCTCCCAACAAGGGCGTTCAGCTTTGGAGAGCTTTGGCGGCCATCCAGCACATGCTGCCGTTGTATTGTGGGCATAGTTGCCCAAGGGCTAGGCCCACCATAAAAAACTGTGGATTGGCATCAGGAAGGGCATGTGGTCAATTTATTTTGCTCCAATAAATCCTGCCTCACACAGCATATTGCTGATTGGGAGGTGTATCGGCCACCCCCGTTGACGGGGACAAAACCGGATTTACAACTTTGGTCTAACTAACTACTTATCCCACCTGTATCACTCTATGTTTCCTCCACACAGCTGATGGGCAGACAACAATAGAAATCAAAGTCACACACAAGGTGAGATAGAATGGCACTGGACAACAAACCTGGGACAGTTTACTCTGGTATGTATAGACCAATTCTGCTCTTTGTGTAAGGCAAAAGAATTTTTAAAAACCCCAGAGGATGTTGGAACCAATCCATAATCTTATAATGTGCCTTTTCTGTATTGTACACATCATGTCAGTACGTAGGGATAGTTTTTTAAGATAAAAAAAAGTCTTAACAAGGTTGATCCTTTCCTTCCATGGAATGTAAAATTTTCACAAGACAAAATTCCCACAACAATACGTGTTTTAATGGGTGTGCATGGGAAGATCCATGCGTGATCCATGATTGGAAGATGGGATTTGAAGGCCATTTATGATTAACCAGAGGGTGTGTATTTGAGCCTCATCCCACAATTAACCAGTTTTGGGAAATTTCAAATCAATAGTCATGTGATCACACATAAATCCTATTCATAACACATAAAACCTGACTTTACACTCATTTACACTCACAAACGCAGTAGGGTAAAAAAGAAAACTTAAGAGTCATTTTTAGCAGAGCATGCATGTTTTTTTGTTGTCCTTGACTTCTTGAACACTTATTATCCTAAGTATTGGCATTGTTTTTGTACATACAATATAAGCATGTTGCAAATGCATCATGGGATTGGTTTAAATCACTCACTGGAGTTTAACTAAACAACTGCAAGTCAAGATATACCATATTATCATACCACTAAGGAGATATCAAAGGATACCGCCTACCGTGTTATATTTTCGTATCATGTCAGTGAGCGCGTATTCAGAGCCCGCGTACTCTACGCATTATATCCGGTTCGTGTCCGCGTACTCCCCCGCCTGATCCCTTACAGAGCGGGTGTGATTCTTTGCTTCTACGCGTTGGGCATAAAATATGGTTTATAATACTTTATTTTGGAAAAATAGTGTTTTAATAAAGAACGGACGCGTTTTGTTATTATAAATATATTTTGAATACTTAGTGGTATGATAAATTGTTATCGGTTCACAGCGTTGCTCTGACGGGGACTTACCATGCGCTTAGCCCCAGAAACCGGTTCAAGCCTTCGGCTTCTACCGGCATGGGGCTTCGCGCTAGGTAATTTTCCCCGTATCATAGCTCTGCTTCACGCCGATAACTAATAGTATACTTGTCCATTTAATGTATCATGAATTTGAGTAGTCATCAGCGAATAGTTACATTAATGGACAAAGTATACTATTAGTTTATCGGGTGAAGCAGAGCTATGATACGGGGAATTACAATGCGCGAAGCCCCATGCCCCATCAAGGGCTAAGCGCATTGTAATTCCCCGTATCAGAGTGACACTGAACCCAATAACGAATTTATCAACACTAGTCATTCAAAATATATTGATAATAACAAAACGCGTCCGTTCTTTATTAAAAACAAATATTTTTCCCATAAATAAAGTATTATAAACCATATTTTATGCCCAACGCGTTAGAAGCAAAGAATACACCCGTCGTAATGGATGAGGCGGTACGCGACACTGACCGATTATAATGCGTAGTAGCGCGCTGAATACGCGCTCACTGACGCTGATACAAAAAAACGAAAAGACCCGGTAGGCTGTATCCTTTATCTCTCCTTAGTGGTATGATAATATGGTAGATCTTGACTTGCAGATGTTTAGTTAAACTCCAGTGAGTGATTTAAAAAAAAACCAATCCCATAATGCTTGGCACATGTTATATTTGTACTTACAAAACAAATGCCAATACTTAGGGATAATAAGTTGTTCAAGAAGTTCAAGGACAACACAACATTGCATGCTCATGCTAAAATGACTTAAGTTATGCCTTTGTGAGTGTAAATGAGTGTAAAGTCCGTTTTTTTATGTGTTTGAATAGGATTTCTGTGGATCACATGAACCAATATTGATAGATATTTTCCCAACTGGTGCAATGTGGGAGTGGGCTCATACCCTCTGGTTAATCTATAACTGGCCTTCAAATCCCATCTTCCAATCATGGGCCACGCTGGAGCTCCCAGCACCACATTACAAAGACACGGTATTGTTGTGAGATTTTTGTGTGAAAATTTAGCATTCCATGGAAGGATCCAACCTTGTTGAAGACTTTTTTTTTATCTTAACACTTATCCCTAAGTACTGACATGATGTAGTACACTACAGACATGGCACATTATAATGCATTCTGGGATTTGGTTCAAACATCCTCTGTTTGAAACCTTTCATTTGTGTCCTTACAAAAGAGCAGAATTGGGTTCTATACATACCAGAGTAAACTGTCCCAGTTGTGTTGTTGTCCAGTGCCATTTCTCTCTCCCTTGTTGTACTTTGATTCTACTTGTGTCCTGCCCATCAGCTGCTGTGGAGAATCCCGTTAGTGATACAGGTGGGATAGTAGTTAGTTAGACACAAAGTTTTAAATCCGGTTTTGTCCCCGTCAACGGGGTGGCCGATACACCTCACCCTCAGCATATGCTGTGTGAGGATTTCTTGGAGCAAATCTAATTGCCACTGCCTTCCTGATGCCAATCCACAGTTTTTTTAGTGGTGGGCCTAGCCTTTGGGCAACTATGCCCACCCTACAAGGCATGCATGTGCTGGATTCCGCCAAGCTCTCCAGAGCTAAAGCCCTTGTTGGTAGATCTTCTGTTTTCATTCTACCAGGGTCACCAGCTACCCTCCTCCATCAAGATTTCCTTAGAAAATTGATGGGGGTGACGGTTTATCCGCCAACAACCTGGCCCTGGGGCAGGTAGTGCTGGTTACCAGGATACCAGTAAAGCAGATAAAAGGAAACCTGACCTAAGGGGTATAGAAAGTCAGAATATCACTGGATTACTTGCTGGGCTTTGTCCTACAACTGCCATATCATTTAAACCCCTGCACTACCTGCCTATCTATGAGTACTAAGCGGCTATTTGGATGGGTTTACTTGGCAGTAATATCAAATGAGCAAATTAGAGACAATTTTAAGATTGTTGTTGTTGGTATGTGGGTTACACAGAGATATAGAAGCACTCTTTTGATTGGTTACTCAGAGGGCTATCCGCATGTTGTGGTCCTGTTATGAACCAATCCTGAGATTGTATCATCTGTAGTGCCGAATGGGTCACGCTAAACAGAACTCCTGATCCATAAAAAATGCCCTAAATTTTTTTGAATTTAAAAGAGATTCAAAGAAATAGTGCTGGTCCTAACCCTGTATCAGTCCTACATTAGGAAAGCTTCACCTAAAAATTTGGGGGATAGTAAAATTGTAGGAATACGAACCAAAAGTATGGGCACTCTCATTGGTTTTTTAAGACATTTGGAAAATTTTGGGGAGTCAGGAATTACCCAAAATGCACCTGGAATTCAGTCCTACACACAAACCACTTCTCTACCTTGAAATTCAACAAAACATTATTTGAACAACCATTGTTCCTTACACAGATGTGGAAAGTAAAATGACATGTTATATAATGTTGCTTAATTTAGGTTTGCTGCCAAGCCCACTAGTGCAATTACCCATCAGCCTTACGTTTCGTGCTATTCCCCCATTACACTCCTTTGTGGAGAGAGACAAGGCAAGGTAAAGTGCCCTTGCACAACACATTTAGAGAAGCATAAACGTACAACCTACAGCCTTCAACTCAACTGTGTCCCTTACGCTTGGTCAGGAGGGGTGGTTTAAAGTGCAAAGAGATTTGAGGCACCCAAATATTGGTGTCCATAATCGTAATTTCCTATAGATTAGAACTCATAATTCTTACCTTGTATTTGAACAGACATGTCGTAAGAGAAAAATGTGAAATTGATTACTTATATTTCATGGAAAACATAGGCCTTGAATTGTTTTTGCTTCTATACGAAATTAAAATTTTTGCTTTTTTTAAGTTTTTTATTTATTTTCAAAGAATTCATACTTTGGGGATTTTTTTTATGGAAAGCTTTACATCATAAGCAAAATCAGAACTTGTATTTTTTAGGGACACCTGATATGTGAAATCCTCATTGCACCTTTAACAATTACTCGGTAAACATCCAATTTCTGCTTAATTCCTGAAATGGTAATGGGTTAAATATGCTTTATTGACAATTTACACTGTATGTTCGGGTGCTCTTTGAATGTCTCCCCATTCTTCTACGTGAATAGAAGACACAATGCGGTTGACGAAAAATAGGGTGTTACAACCCCTCATGGCAATCACACACACAGATTTTCTCATATTTATTATGGGGAATATTACAATCTAAGTGCTGATAAGGATGTGTGCTTACCACAGCCACTCAGATGAAGAGGAAATCATTTTGACAATTTCCTGATGCAGCATAATAATAGGCAAAGGGGCTGTTATATTAAATAGATAAATGATCATATATGGCATTCCACGATAAGTGGTCCTGGCATCCCAAGAAATTTAAATTCATTTCCAGACATTTTCAACAGATAAGTGAAGAATAATGTCTTGGCCATTCATATCTAAACTTCGGTCATTTCCCTTTTTAAAATGCGGTGCTAATTTTGAAGGGTGGTTATTTTTTATGTTAATTTCCTCCATGAATTTATATGTATCGTAATGTGCCCTTAATGTCCCTGACATTTTATGCTAATAGTTTTGTTACTCCTCAGTAAAAAGGATTATATTATTGATACTTCAAATCGGCTATTGTAGTTTTATCATAAGCAATCCCTTGGCATAAAAAAGAAATCCTAAACCAACTGCAAATTGGCAAAATGACGTATGTACTTATGCGTCATGGACATTACATTGTGATATACTGTAAGTCCATGCCAATAAACATTACATGCACAACTTCAGTCCCTTTTAAGAGCAGTTATGACCCTCATTGTCCCCCTTGAGTGCATGTAACTCAGGTTCAGTGTAGTGGGCATGTAATATCAACATGAGAAGTCACACATCTTCTGCCATTTGCTATGCTATGCAATTTTAAGATGTTTAGCAATTTTTCCCTATAGACTTTTGCACTATCAACGTGAATCAAAGCAAAAACTGTTTGCAAAAATTGCTACACAAATAAAAATCCTTAGCATGAGCCCTGCATGTATGGCAAATTTTGACTCTCATTTTTTGTATTTTTGATTTCAATCAGGTTCCGTTTTTCCTTTTTTTTTTTGGGGGGGGGGGTTAGTTTTGTGATGTATTTCCCATTCCTCTTTAAAGGTGCAACAAGACATTTCACCAATCAGGTGTCACTAAAAAAATCCAAAGTACTGTTTTGCCCCTGATGGTAAAGCTTTTATCATAAAATACCCATCTGAAGGGGATTAAGCTGAGAATAATCTTGGTAACAAAATTGTGGAATTTTTCTCATTTCTATAGGAGCAAATTACAAAATTCAGTCTTATATTTTTTATTGAAATATAAGCACATCAAAATCACCTTTTTTCTCTTTTAGACATTTCTGTAGCCACTACAAGGTAAGATCTTGATTGTCTAATCTATAGAAATACTATTATGACATAATATCTGTGTGTCTCAAAATCTCTGGTTCACTTTTAAATGATAGGAAATGTACTGGTAAACATCCAAATTCCACTTCTATAAAGAGTTAATAGTGGTTTAAAAATAATGACTTATTATGATATTAAATTATCACTGGGTTGCATGGTGCTCAGTTTGAATGTCTCCCCATTCTTCTATTGAGGATTAGATAAAATGCTGTTGACGAAAATGGGGTTTATAAACCCATCATGGCACCAAGAAATAGCCTACATCGTCACCGTAAACTAATATTAAAATGGTGACCCGATCCACAACTTCATCCCAAAATTTAGACTTTGGTATTGGAAGAATATTTCATTTTTCATTACCCCCTGAAATTTAGGCCAACAAAATGTTTTCTTTCAATATTAGAAACAAAAACACCTCCAAATTTGTCGACCACATATTTCCCAACACACACACTCTCCCATTGGCTAATTTAATGCACATTCTTGGCTTCTACTATCCAAACGGAATGACCGATTTAACTCAAAATTTTAATCAGAAAATGTTGGCGATATCTTTTCCATGTGAAGGAGAAAACATCGCATGAAATCGGAAAATGATCGGGTCCCTCCACCTTTAAAAGAGCTATGTAACTGATTTATAATTTACAGGGAAATGTTTACAATTCATAATAACCAACCATAAGCCAAAAAGATTGGCTAACCCTAGCCAATAAAATGCCAATCATTTGTTAACATACCTTGATTTTTTGGTGGGAATGTTGTATTTTCCAATCCGTTTTAGTGAAGACACCACCAAGGGGTCTCGATACCAAGAGACAGTGGAGTGACATCCATAACAAGACAGCTGTGACGTCTCCTGCAAGAACACCTCCTTGGATGGCTGCTCCTATGGCAACCGCTTCTCAGGGTTCAACCGATTTGGCTTGTCTGGCGACCAAAGAGGTCTTGGATAACCGTAAGATTGAACCTAAAATAACCAAAGTGGTAAGATGATTTCGCATTTACTTTTAAGAATTTCTCCCTCTATCTTCTAAGTAGGGGTGAGTAAAAAATATTGATCCTAGTCCAAGAGTTTTGCTAGTTGGTAAACTCATTATAGAGTGCCTGTGAGGCACCCCAAAGCCCTGAAAAATCCCTACTCAATTCGGTGGGGAACGGGGGTTGTTTTAAGGTGTTCAGGAGTTTATCTGGGCTACATGCAATGTCATCAATATGGAGAAGTTTAGTAACACTTTCCCTGGACCCTTCCCGTGCTTGGCACATCATGGCCTCACACACCAGGGACTTTGAGGATAAGATTGGCATTACTGACCTCCATCGTCAAACGTGTGGGCTGGCGAGCTGATATCGGTGAAGTTTCCTTGAAAAACGCCCTCGAGCAACATTCTGGCTAGAAACAGGGGCAGTCTGCGGTCGAAGTGCTGTGTCTCGCTAGTTTTGAGTGAACGAATCTGGGCTAGAAGTAGCCCAAATTCCGGGGAAAGTGCTCCAATTCATAATTGCTCCAAGTGTGCATGAAGAATAATTTTATCTTCCAAGAAATCGGTTGGTCAGGGTCAGAGATGATAGCCTTTGGGGCAGATTTGAAGTAATGAAAAAACAACTAGAAAGTACGGCCTCTGATGGCCTTATGATGGCCCATGCGATGGGCCATGTCTGTGCGTCACAATGTCTGTCCACCTTTTTCTTGGGGGGTCGTACGCTCACAAACTTGTGGTGTAGCTTTGGGCCTGGCAAGACCATGTTCGACTGGTTAGCGGATACATGCCCCACAAACTGGTATCTCAAAAAAACATGTTTCAAATAAGCAGTACATTAAAAATCCCAGTAATCAAATACCCGGGTGACCGCCTAGTACAACTTAATTTTCTTGGTCTCACCTTTGGCATCGGTTCGTCCTCCACCAAGAATTCCTTGATGTCACCTCTGTTGCAATCAGCATCCTTGCATGGCCTTTTTCTTACATGGCTCAAGCGTCCGCTTGATAAACTCTCTACAATGGACTCAAACTTGGCTCTGGTCAGCTCAATTGTTCATGTGCTTAGGGCCTGATGCATCCATGGTTAGGTAGGGCAATTTGATGTCAGTCTGGAAAACCAATTGTGAAATATTCGTAAAATAAACCGAAGCAAGACTAGGTATGCCTAATCAAGCTGGACCAGTGTTACTAGATATAATATTGCTTCAATATGACCTTTGACCGCGGGGTTACCACTTGACATGATGACCTTTTATATAAAAGGGGTACATTTCTTTGAAGAGTAACAATGGCACTTCATACTGGGTCTCAGTATCTATACTAAGGGTTTTGAATTTAATTTTAAAAAGGTACCCAACCTTATTACAACATATTTCTCTGTGACACAGGAAAGGCCATCGCCACAAATCACTTTATGCCAAAATTTCATTTTGAATCCAACATGACAATTTAATGCGAGCGGTAAAGTTTGTATTACAATCCCTAGATACTGTTTGTCTGAAGAGATTTATACAAATAACGAAAGATATTGCATCCGATGCCACTAGAGCTGGGCGTTACCGTTTAATTTCCTATCCTTTACACGGTCATATTTTCGTTCGTTTAAATGTTTAACCGGTCATAACAAGTTTACGACTGCCGAATTTGGCTCTTTTATCTCAAATGCACTTCTTGCGCCATAAATCGTTCGTAATCGGGTTACCCCGGCTTTGCATTCGATGGCATTATTATCATCTTGAACCATAATGCTGTTGTACGTACCTAAAGTTATGTTTTTTTAATCCAAAATTTAAAGATTGAATATCCAAAGACCTCGACAACAAATCGCTGTGTCGCCTCCATTGTTACCTTTTTGTAGATCCTCCTCTATAATTGAAACACCATGTATTGGGTGTTTGCTCACAAAGTCATGACTAAAATGTTTTTTTCCTCAAAACAACGTGATTTCCCGGGATGTTTGGTTATACAAAATCAAGTGGGAAATGAATGACCTAATGAACACACACAAAGGCTATTTCTATTATATGTTTTGGCGAGTGATGAAAATGATAGATTGCATACACTTCTACCAACATAATGCATGTACTTCTGAGGCCATAGATATGCGTGTATATCCAAAGTCGCATCACCTGCACGTACAAGAACTTGGTAAATTGGGATTGCCCCTGTTTCCGTAAAAGTCGAAACCATTTCTAGAGGCGCATTGGAACTTTTAACTTTACTTTTCACTGACGGCAGATAATTTGGGTGAATATTTGATATCAGCAATTAAAAATACTTACAAAAATTGTTTTTTTACTGACGTGCAAGGTAAAGGTAGGTAAGGGACGGACCTGTGTACACGGAACGGAGTGCCCATCTCTCTTTCGAAGCGATTGGGCCAGACTCCACCATTAATGTTGCTTGTAGGGGTATCGCTACAACCCCTACAGCGATCTGTTACTTTCCCAACATTGAATATGCCGTTACCCATTTATATACCTGGTAGAGAGGAGTATGTGAGGTAAAAGCTCCTTACTCAAGGGCGAAACACATTTGCCTCAGTGGTGCTCGACTCACAACTTTGGGGTGGCGGGTCTGGTGCTTTATCCAAATGACCACTTTTCCCTGCACGTGTAACATGAGTGAATTTTCTAAACATGTATGACCCTTCTTTTCGTGTACACGTTAAATATTTCACTCCCCAGCACTAGATGCCACCCACGTATCCAGACCTTGCTTATTGAGGGTACCACGGGGAGGGGGGGAAGGTCTCTAATAGCCAAAAAATAGGCGGATTTTGCATTTTTTGTATGAACCCCTGGGGGCACGGGCTCATCCCCAGAGCACCCCCAAAATATGCCACAGGATGCTTTCTTTAAGGAGAACCCGTACAACGAGTAATATTAAACAATATAACTATAAAAGAATAATTAATTGACCACATAGAGTGGTTTCGAGAAAAAACTGAATATAACCCTAACAATGAATTAAACAACCATCTAGTCTGACCATGGTGCTATTTAAAATCGCGCTATTGTATAACGTGGTATGCGATACGACAGCACGGTTAGGTCTACATGCCAATAGGAATACCATTACAACGCGTCACATGTGAATGTTTATGACCTACTGGGCACTTCCGTATCGCATAACACAATACATATCCCAATACAGTAGCGCGAATTTCAAATCGCGATGGTCAGACAAATGCTTTTAATTCTTTTTTGGTTAGTAGAATTCTGGATTTCCACGAAACCACTCCATATGTTGTTCAATATTGTTTTTATAGCGTATCTTGTGTGTAAGTTATTCTTGATACACATTCTTCTCCTTTTAACAGGGCAACCACTGGAGAGTGATCAATGCTGCGACAACTCTGCCTGACCGCACAAGAACACCAAACGCACATCTTTATTTTGCAAGTGCTAGCAATTTTCATTTTTTCAGATCTATTTTCATCGATCTAGTAAGAGTTTGGAATAGTCAATGTGGGACAAGACCAAATATTTACACATGATTGCGAGAATCAATACGAATACACCTAGTTATGAATAAGGTTAATTTTTCACTTTTACTGATAGCCAATCTGATATCTCATGGTAAGAATCAAGGCTTAATCCAAGCCAATTCATGATGTGTGTGGTAAATTTACTATTAACCATAACTCCCTACCTTCATAGATGGACTAAAATACCCAGCAGGCACTCAAAAGCAGCCATGCCTTTCCCTGCCTCAGTCACTTACCCTCTCATTCATTACAGTTTTAAATATTTATACCTCCCCGAACCTGAATGCCCAGGAGACATGGAGAGGCAATATATATGGAGGAATAGCATCCCACCCTTAAATGCCCCACAACAGGCGAGGGCAAGCAACATCTTGACTTCTGAAGGGAAGTGGTTATGCCCGATGGCACGGAAAGGCCCTTTTTTATTTTCACTTAACACTCAGGAGCACAATAGCAAAAAAAACCAAATGCCCATGAGTGGCCTCTCTGAACTGGTTAGGGTTACAGTTACACACTCTTTGATGGTTGACACAAATTTTTATCATCATCACAAGCCGAGACATACCTGAAGCGATGAGACAATTCAATCTGTTGCTTCTCTGCTGCGTCTCTTACCGTTGTAATTCCATGTTGTCCTTAGTCGATCTATACCTTGCTGCCAGTAATAAAAAAATAATGTTAGCGCTGGGTAATGGCACTTGGGATCCGATACCTTCCCTGCTGGCAAACATGAATAGAAACAGTTCAAGAAACTTTTGCTGCAGTCATCCTGAAGATTTAGGTGAAATGAAAAAGTGTACCAAATTTTGTCGTCAGCCTCTGATTTCGGTCGATATCAGCGTGATTGTCCGCTCTCTGTTTTATTGCTTCATTTGACCTTTGACCTCTGGGATCAAAACTACCATTTGATCATGAATGCACCTTTACATAAAAGGGGTACATTTTTTAATAGTAACAATGGCACTTCATACTTAGGTCGCAGTAGCTATACTAAGGTTTTGAATATTTTATTTTAAAAGGTACGCAACCGGTTTACAACATATTTTTCTCTGTGTCATAGGAAGGGCCACCGCCAACATACTTTAATTCCAAAATTGCATTTGAATCCGACATGCCATTTTAATGTGAGCGGTAATTGTGTGTATTACAATAGCCCATAGAGTACTGCTTGTCCATGAAGAGATTTATACAAATAAAGAAGGATATTGTATCTGATACGTTCCTTAACAGGCAACCAGTGAACAGTGATCAAAAGTTGTGACAAACTCTGGCCACGACGACACATGAACACCAAACTCGCAGCTTTATTTTGCAAGCACGAGAACATTTTCAGATTTCATTGATGCTATAGCAATGTGTTGGCATAGTCAATGTGGGACAAGACCAAAGATTATACAGCACGGTTGTGAGAATCAAAGTGATAAACCTACAAATATGCCTAAGTTATGAATAGAAGGTAATTTACACTTTTACAGATAGTGCAAATCTGATATACTCATGGTAGAATCAAAGCCGAATCCAAGCCATTTCATGTAGTGTTTAGGCAAATTTACTATTAACCATAACTCCCTATACCTTCATAGATGGACTTGTTAGCGTAGCCTCAATTGATTATCATTTGCCTGAAAAGATCAGTTTCTGGGGCTCACCACGAGGAGGTTGATAATCTTGAGCCCAAGACACGTTCTGTCGACACGCTGTTTAACTCTCCAGCTCCCCATACAACATCTTACAGATATGGAACACTGCCTGGCTAGACACTTCAAGACCAGACCAACACTATTAGACCTCTGACAGAACTACCACCTGGTAGCAAGCTTCCACTCAAGGAATGGGTCACCTTAAACTGGATTAGCACAGGAGTCGGTCGCTTCAACAGCAAGATGCACCGATGGGGGCTGCAACCATCTCCAGCCTGCCAATGTGGTTCTCCATCACAGACTGCGGATCACATTCTCAATGAGTGCCCCACATTTCGTCCACCGGTGGACATAGATTTCTCAAACCCCAACTAATCAACAGTGAGCTGGCTCCACCATCTACAACATATTTAGCTGCTGTCTCATAAGCAAAAATACCCAGCAGGCACTCAAGAGCAGCCGTGCCTTTCCCTGCCTCAGTCATTTACCGTTTTAAATATTTACACCTCCCCGAACCTGAATGCCCAGGAGGCATGGAGAGGCAATATATATGGAGGAATACATCCCACCCTTAAATGCCCCACAGACATGGCGAGGCAAGCAAAAATCTTGACTTCTGAAGGGAAGTGGTTAATGCCCGATGGCAAGGAAAGGCACTTTTTTATTTTCACTAAACACTCAGGAGGCACTAATATGCAAAAAAACCCAAATGCCCATGAGTGCCTCTCTGACTGGTTAGGGTTACAGTTATACACTACTTTGATGGTTGACACAAATTTTTATCATCATCACAAGCCGAAGACATACCTGAAGGGATGATGACAATTCAATCTTTGCTTTCTCTGCTGCTTCTCTTACGCGTTGTAATGCCATGTTGTCCTTAGTCAGATCTATACCTTGCTGCAAGTAAATAAAAAAATAATAAATATTAGCGCTGTTATGGCACTTTGATCCGATACCTTCCCTTGCTGCAAACATGATAGAAACAGTTCAGAAACTTTGCTGCAGTCATCCTGAAGATTTAGGTGAAATGAAAAAGTGAACCAAATTTTGTTGTCAAAGACTCTGATTTGGGTCGATATCAGCGATGTCCGCTCTACGTTTTATCGGTATCATTATTTTGGTAAACCGATCGGGTTGATAACAATCCGATACCAATATATTTTTTGAATGACCATGTGTAAGGAATTTTGCATATCAGATCCCTGGACTGCATATTTGTATTACCCCCAAAAGCCTAACATTATTTCATTTATCATACCTACATACTTTGCTGTACGGAGGGCTTCAAAGAAACACCTTGCTGTTTATTTCCAAATGAGCGTTGGCTTTGTTATTCACTCTTGAGGCACCGGTTTGGATTTGTAATCGCATCAATCACACATGGCAGATAATTCATAAATTTGGTTTTGGTACCTATGAGACATTTGTGGTAATCAGATCCTTAATTTGGAGCAAGTATAATAGATCATTTAATGATTTCTTTTATGGGAATTTTTTTCTTGGTTAGAAATCATGACTCAGCATAA
>JAMKCH010078177.1:0-68387 GCA_023653785.1 Ophioderma brevispina | reverse complement strand
ACGCGCAAAGCGGCCAGCGCGAAAACAAATTTGGAGGGTCCTAGGAACCCCCCCCCCCCCCTTGGTCACTTAAGTGTTAATCTGATCTGGTATCGTCACATCAAATTTCTATTGTATTGATTGGGTAAAGTATACAACCTCTCAGAACGAATGGAATCGTCGACACGCCCAAAAAACTTTTAATGAACTGACAGGAATAAAAATCCTACTATAAGTATTACAAAAGAGCGATGTTTCTTCAGGCTCGAATTGAGTGGCGTGCGTCTGTGGGCGCTCGTCGTGTAATCCGGAAGGCGTGTGTTCGATTCTCACTCCAAGCGTAAAATTATACTGCATTATTATTTTATCTTAGGGTTATAGATTGCAGGGTCAAAACCATTAAATCGGCGCAAGTTGGAAAAAAACATGTCGCATGAAATAAGTTCACGTTTTCACTAAAATTCATACCTTTAAATCGAAATTTCTTTTCTTAAATCAAATATTAACATAAAAAGTAAAAAGTATGACATTTTTGGATTCTTAAGTAATTGTATATTTCAAACTAAGAAAGTTGTATTACAGAGTTCTAGTCAAAACACCATGTCGCAAATAAAAACAGTTTCATTTCATGTCATTGTTTCCTGTTCAGATGCAAATTAATTTGAAGCATATATTATCAATGAAAATTATAGTCCATAATGTATTGGAAAATAGGCACAAATTGAATAGATTGATTAACTTTGGCCTCATAAAAATAATGATTTATTTTGTCGCACACCTAAGTGAAACCTACGTTACCACGTACAGTATAATGATGATTCCGCGTTGTTACAGATGAAAAAATTAGCTTTAATTTACTTAAATATATATTTCTTGTTGGTCGTCATACGACAGGCGAGGTATTACTGCCATCAGGTATGTGTATTAAAATTGGCAAGGGCGTCAAGATTTAAATTTACAGCCCCAAAACACGGTATAGTTAACACTTAAGTGACCAAGGGGTTTTCACTCCCGTTGGTGCCCAAGGGGGGGGGGGGGTTCCATGGGACCCCCCCTAAGGAAACCATTTTCCCGAGGGAATTTTTGCACGAAATTTATACCACATGTGAAGGATCATAAGACAACCCCAAATCAGCAATAAAAAGTTAGATTTGTTATTTTGGGTGCAAATTAGGGGCAAAACATTGTTTTCAAAACACGTGAAAATTGGGCAAAAAGACGGAAAATTCAAATGAGCCTTGCGTTTAAATCAAACATGTTGAAAACTTATTTTATGTTGATATCTATTCTAGAGAACCAAATTTACTTGTATTAACACAAAACAAGCAGTTTTAGGGAATCCTGTATTTTTTACAGGGTATGTGCAAAATGCATGTCATTTCCCATGAGTTTGTATAGTAACGGTTTGGCAAAGACATGATGAAATTGTTTGTTTCAGCAATATAAAGGTTAATTATTTTTAATGTACTAAATAAATTGTTTACCTACATGTATGTGTGAACTTATACAAGCAAAATAAAATAACATTACTAAAAAAAATAAATATCTTATTTTTTAAAAATATTCTAAATGACTTCCGTTAGTGCCCAAGGGAGGGGGGGGGTTCAATGGGACCCTCATAATTAACTCATTAACGGCTTGGGCGATTTTAATTTTTTTGTATGAAAAAGAAGCAGCCGCATTTACAAGTCAGACAATTACAAAAACTTTCGGCGCGGAAAAAAAACCCACGCGTAAAAGCAGGCCATGCGCGAAAACAAATTTGGAGGGTTCCATGGAACCCCCTCCCCCTTGGTCACTTAAGTGTTAAGAAATGCAACATACGTTACTTCAAAAAACCTAATGAAAGGTCGGCGGTAGCTTTTAAACAGTTATCTTTCTCAGAGTATTACCCCTAAGTACCCTCTAGAATCATTTCATTTTGATTTCAACATATTAAGTGGATGACGTGGACCTAAAATGCAACATAACCCCAAGATAGAAACATACGTTACTACTTATTTCAAAACAGTTGCTAAAATCAAACCTTTAGCGTACGACTACCCTCTGCTGTCTCTGGATCGAAACTATGAAGCGCCATAATGCGTCGAAGCTCCTTGCAAACGTGAGAAGCTCGATAATAACGGATTTTAAGTGAAACGTGTTCGAAATCAGCTGAAAGATACTCCACGATTATTGCCATTTTAAAGGGCAAATATGTTTTTAACTGCCTAAATCACGTAAAATTTTAATTTCTCAGGAAATGTAATGGTACTCTTTGGATACGGGTTAGCTCGGGGTTCAAACAGGACAAACATGTCAATTGATTAATATTTTACAGTTGCAAATATAGACATAATGTAGGTATAAATTTGTAACGTCGTTTCATAATCATGTCTACGTAAGTTTCGGTTTTCAACTCAGATTGTACACTGTGTGTTTCTAGGATATTAAGAGGTATAAAACCAATCGGCCCATAAATGAAGTTCAAGGGATAATTATAATTGTTTAGACAAGTGTCAATTCATAATAGTAAAATGTACTTATAGCATGCCTTTTAAACATGTGGTAACGTAGTTTCACAAATAAACTCGGAATTCATGTGATTTATCTTGTTTACTATGAACGTGGGTTATTATATGTTATTATTTTGAATATATAAACGTATAATTTACGTAATGAGGAGTGGTTGTTTATTCTATTATTTTCGGAATTTAATTGATTAATAGAGTTTTAAAAAGTTACTAAGTTGCAATATTATAATGACAGTTACTAACAACTGCTTTAACTCATGCCTGTTTATATCTATTCGTTTTTTTTAAATGCCGAAAAAAAATGATTGTGGGTATACATACAGGAGATCCTATGCAAGGTAGAGCCTTCGAAACGTCTATCAAAGAGGTTTTAGCATAGAAAAGACCAGGCGGATGGCATGGTCAAGACAAAATGAGCAAGATGAACGAGAATTGCATTAATCTCAAATTAATCTTGAGAATCAAGATTAAGACTAAAAAAATTTCATACGGTTTTGTATGTTAAAGCTGTACCATTTCAAAAGTGATTGCAACATTGATGGGTTGACATAGATGTTGAAACAGCTGGCCTATGCATACATATGTGTAAGGTTTAATTAGTCTTTAATGAGGAAACTCGAGATATACATTAATTCCTGATGCTAAAACTTGGGTGCGAGAAGTCAGGGTAGAAATAGGTTGTTATCAAGGTGTGTGTTTGTAAACAATACGCGTACGATCTTGACAGATAGATTAGGTATAAAAAGATATTTGGTGTCGTAACCAAACCGGGGACCTTAAAAACCTTTGACTTTCGATTTTTTTTTATTCTTTTAAAACAATAGATATAAAAGAAAGACAACCGCGACCCACTTGTTCCACCAAATATCACCAATTCCATTTATTTTTTGTTTTGAGAACTGGACAGCATGGGGGAAAACAAGAAATATAAATCATATAAAAGTGTGATAAGGTTTTAAAGTTTGAATGTCAAGTGTTCCAATGGTTCAAAGCAAACTTTATTAGTAGCTTAAGTGTTAATGATATTGAAAACGTTCGCACTTATGCGTTTGGATAAATGGAGACGATTCAGGAAACAGATGTTTTATTAATCTATTCGTTTGTCCCAAGAGATAGAGGCATTATTTATCCGAATTTACCAAGTGTCGTGTTATTGATATGTTTAGGTCATCCCTTGGGACATCAAAACCAAAAGGTTCTTAAGCTCAGTGAGAGTGGTGTGGACGGACGTTCAGAGGCAATGACCTCTAATTAGCATGCTTCTTCACAAAAAATCGGTTACTTAGCGCTAGAGGTACAAAATAAACTCAATTTGGGCAAGTTTGATATCATATTAAAGCGACAAAATTATCATTCAGTGATGATAGCTAACACATTGAATTTCGTGAAAGTATAAGTTGGTACTGTGCCAAAAGATGATATTTTGTATTTACGACTGTTTCAATTTTTGATGCATCAATTTTGTACAATATGGGGTACATATGTACATGAAGTGGTTAAATGCTCCTCCATATTTTGCAGAAGATTAAGAAAATTAGCATCTTAATATGTGCAATAATAACCAGAAGAAGCAGATCGATCATTGACTTTGTTTATTTTTGTTTACGCATTTTAAGTATGTTCACCCTATGTCTTCTATTTTCGCGCTGTATTCCTAGGGTGGTTGGTTATAGACCACAAAAGGGAGTACACCGATTAGAAATTTGGGCAAATTGTATCCATAAGGCTAAGACAATTATAGATTCAGATAAGGTCAAAAACGGTTTTTTAATTCTGGAACGTTGTAAAATGTTGCCCAAAATGATTATAGATAAGATGTGTGGTCCACACATTGTACCAACACAATGCTCCAGATTATCAAGAACATCAGGCATTGGTTGGCTCTTATAGATGAGTGATGATGCCATTAAAATTGCTCATAATTCGCCATCATGTCATGACACTAACCCCACCTTTGGATTGTGAAGGCAACAGTCTATAATCGTGGTGAGGAGTAAACACGTGGAATTCATTTTGCCCCTAATTCTAGATCCTGGTAACTGGGAATAGAAAAAAGCAATAGTACGCCCTGGAATGGCAGACAGATGCCGTTCAAACCAATACCAAAATGAGGGCTATTCAAGTTCTCATATCAAAAGAAAGGTAGACTGTAAAATGTCCAAAGAGTTGAAAAGATGCATCTGAGTGCCATTTTTGAAAAAGCACTGCTAAAAACATGAGTCTTAAACAAAGCTGAGGGTAATCAGTGATTGAAATCCTTGGTCTGCTGTTTTTTGCCTTCTATGTTGATGGGTTTTTATAATAATAAAATATATTTGGAATTCTCTATATAACGCGCAACAAATCCACCGAGGCGCTCAGCACCGCTTTGGAGTGCCTTAGCGCTGCTCAGCTACAACCACAACGAGGTAAATCCAGACGGACAAGGAAGGCTTTAATGGAAGAAGTCCACTTTAGAGATGCAGGAGGAGGAAACAAAGTTCCCCGGAGAAAACCTGCGAAAGACGTGTATGTATCGGCACCAAATTCACCGAATATTCCACAGGTATTCGAACCCGGGCCGCTTTTGGTGAAAGGCGATTGGATGGGCCACTACACCAGTCGCCCTCCAAACAGATTTCGTCAGTGGAGGTGCTGTTAAAATGAATAATATAATATTTGCTAATTTCGTCCTGATTTTTGAAGGATAGTGACCAACTTTGACTACATTTAGTCCCATTAGCACATATTGGAGCAGATTACTATACAGGACACGACTGGTTGACAGAGATTCTGAGGCGATATGTAATGGGGCAACTCTGGTTTTCTCTCCACATTCCATGTCTTGAAGCTTTATCCGTCTTTAACAAGGATAAGCTTCAAGACAAACTGAAATGTTTGCTTCACAAAAGTGCACAGCATGGATTACTTCCATTACATGCCTGCCTTATTGTAGACCATCTATTGGTATCTAGGCATCAACAAATTTGAAAAAGAAAGAAGAGAAGCAAAGGAGCTGTAACCATATATTATTGCCCAAAAAACATGACAACAAATACCTTTCAAAGATAGTACATAGTACTTTCAGCCCATAACATAGTGGGAATACCAATATCCAAAAATCAATTATGACAAAAAAAAACCCAGCCAAAGACAGCCCTTCCAACAAGCTATAAACTACTTGGCTTTGGAGGTGACATATAAAGGCATCTTGACAGATGGCGATTGACCGTCTCCAATCACTACTTTACTCTAAGGGAAGGGTACGGTTGGAATGCTGATAAAAACCAGTTAACCGCCAACGTCCAGAGACTTTATCAGCATTAAAAGCCACAGCGAGAAGCTTGCTGTTTTGGTTTTTAATATAGTCCTCTTTACAGAGAGGGGACTTTAACGGATTATGAAAGATGACAGGTACTATGACTTAGAGCGGTGCACACACGAAGGGCTCCAAAGATGACTGCATTGGAGATCTATCAAATCTCTACGACAGGTAGATGTATTTCCTGGTATCAAAGCTGTAGGATGTTCCCCCTGGGCAAGAGGGAGTGAAACTTTTTGTTTCTATTCATTTGAGAGCGATCCCGTTGTGGATAATCGGAGAATGGGTATCCTGTGCTAACCATTAAGTCTTCAGACCCACCGTGTTTATCCCATTCAAACGTCCCGCCCCACAAAAGATGAGCAACGTGCAAGTATTTTGCCATGACGGGAAGAATAACAGCAACCCGATGGGGATTGGGGAATTCGGAATCCAAAACCATGAAATGGACAGACAGCAGTAAGTTTTGCCAATCATATGGTTTTATTGGAGGAATGAAAAATGTTTGGCAATATAATCCTGCATACAATGGTGGACCATCATAGGATGAAGATTGGCCATTCGTAGGGATTTATTTTACATATGAAAAAGGACAGGCTAGAAAGCATCTGTATTCAACAAATATATGTTGAGTTTTTTAAAGCAAAATAAAAGAATGATATTTTTGTATTTACCGGGTATTTACAGGGTTTGACAGCTGATATTGTTCATGTCCTATTCTATTGGCTGACTAAAATGAGAACCACCTCCTAAACAAGTGAAAAACATTTAGGCAAACAAACAATTGGGGGGGGGAACATATACATGAGATAGAATACCCGAGAATATTAGACTCTTAGTGCAATGCCACATAAAAAACAAGATGTTTCTTGGTATCATTAATTAATAATGTGATATTCTTTACGATGTGATATTAATTTTTACCCAATGCTACTGCGTGGGTTGTGATCCCCTTTATCGTAATAAAACCCCGAAATAGATAAACAGCAAAAAAATAAATTGGGTGGTGAACTTTTTAACTCAAAATATAAACAAACAAACCAGTAATTAAGTTTGGAGTTATAATTTGAGGGAGATATGAATGAACAACACTGTAAACATTTGATGGGAACACTTAAACTTGGAAAAATGTCATTCTTTTTGATCACAGTGACAACTTCAAGAATTATTATGTAAACGTTTTAGGTCTGAGTATAGATAATGTTTGACCCAAATTGGCACCCCAAATTCGGTAGAATGTAACTCTCTATGTTCTGGAACAACAAACAGCATGAAACCAAAGGGCAGAGTTGCAGATGTGAAACATATCTTAAATATCGTAAACTCAATAAATAAATAAAACAGTTCTTAATCAAGTTGCGGATGTTAATTACACATCGAGCGAGAAATGTTGCCATATTAATTGTACATCCGTGTATAATATTAGTGAACAAACAATGATGAAAAAATCCTGTAGATAATCGTTTTTCTTGTCTACGATATTATATCCACCCTGTAATTTTTTAATGCAATAACTTTACAACAGAGACAGAGGACTAATCAAAGTGTTGCGTCGATGATAGCTATATTTATGATAATTAGTGGAAGATTGCATTATTCACCGTGTATTTGTAATTACGATAGCAATTGCTTAATAAAAAATCAAAGAAATATTTGGGCATACATTGCAGCCAGATTTTGAATGAGTAAGTATAACTGAATAGTAAATTTGGTATCACATTAAAAGCTAATGCTATTAGCTTTAATGTGATACTAAAATTTCCACAAAATTCCATTAGTGTTTATCCCCGTTATGGTCTATAAACAAACACCACACCAGAAAATAAGGGTGAATTTACTTCTGTTAACTAGGGGGGCGGCCTTTGCTCCAGAGGCTCTAAAATGCAAAGCTTTCCTAAAAAGCTTCAAAGCAATTCATTTTTCTCATCCTTACCAGTCATTTTAGGGAAAAAATATGAGGTAGCACCTTCACCGGGTGGTTTTAGGGTATGATGAGACTAAGTAGTCTCAGGGGTATGCCATCAAAAGTCGAAGCGGTGGGAGTACCATTTTTGAAAATATTATGACAGTATGGCTCTAAACGCTTATGCTTATATAAAAACTATTCAATTCCACCATTTAGAGCTGAAACCGCGTAAATATCTGGGTTATTCCTACTTTTTTAGCCGCAAATGGATTTCGTCTGATGTTCTGTGGAAAACGTCCACATTCGTCGATGTGTGGAGTTTATGACGTCATTGTGACGCCATACTAGGTATGTTAGTAATTATGTTTGATATCAATGGAAACGACGAGGACCATAGCTTATCCATTGTTTTTATATAGTGCTTTATAACAAATTCTCGAAGGGGTGGCCCGGTGGCAACCATCTTCTCTTTGGAAACCGTGTACAAAAGAGGACTTGGCAAGGCGAGGGTTGTTTGGTTAAAACACATTGGGTGAACGTGCTTCAAAAATGTCAAAGTAAAAAAAATTAAAATGAAAAATAAATAATCAACTTCCGGATATTATTGCACATTATTAGCTACTAATTAATCTACTAATTATGGAAAATAGGAAGAGATCCCCATTGCATCTTAATACACCGTACATATTGCCGTACAAAAATTGATTTGCAAAAATTTGGAAAGTCGGCTGAAATCAACTTGTTGGCCACAGTGCCAAATAATACTCAAGAAATCCCAATGTTGTTACCTATCAATGAATAGAAATTGTGTTAGATTGAATATGATAACCAAACTTGCCCACCAAATTGGGTTAGTTGTGACCTCTATCGACTAACAGTAGCGATTTTTGGTATAGAACATGCAAATTAGAGGTCAGTGACTCTGAACCGTCAACGCTCCACCACTCACTGAGCTTAAGACTTTGTGTTTTGTATGTCCTAGGGTGACCTATACAGAATCATAAACAAGGCCAATTGGTAAAGTCGGATAAATAAAACACCTCTATCTCTCCGGGAACACAAATGTCCATTGCAAAGATGTCGGTGAAACCAGCATCCGGCAAAAGTAATAATGACATGTATAATCAAGAAAAGTTGACACTTTGGGGAAAATATGCAATTATGTAAAGCAAATACATGCCAAATGATTTAGAAAAGACTGGGCTTCATTGTATGTATTTCTGTATAGCGTTTTTTGTAAGTAAAATGTGATTCTCTGGACCTATAAACGTTAGTTTGCAGAAAATCAAATGAAAACTACGTTACCCTTTGTCCAAACATTTCTTCAACAACAAACCCATATTGAAAAAATGCGAAATAATCTGGATATCATAACAGATATAATTACGACACAAGTGATGCTTTTGTAGGTATTTAATTATTATAATTATTCATTCATTACATTTGTAATTGCCATTGAGAAAAAATAATATTTTTAACGCTAGATTTTTATGTTCGAATTAATTCAAAGACCGTCAGAAAATTACTCATCGTAGTGTGACCTTAAACCATTGAAGGAGAAGAATATTACAATTCATTTTGAATGATCAGTTTATTAGACCAGAAACATTAATATGATCTTTAACTCCTCGATATGCACCATGAGACAGTTAGCCCTTGATTGTGGAACTTACGTTATGATACAACGTTACATAAAATTGTTCCTTAATGTTACGCATAGTAAATTGAATTCAATGTAATGATAGCCAATGTGGAGGAGCAAGCAACAAATGCATATTTGAAAGACAGACCAATTTAAGGGTAAACTATCATAAAAATACAAAAAACAAAACAAAAAAGTTCATTTGTGTATTAATTTGATCTAAATGATTCAACTTAGGAGGTTAAGTGCCCAAAATAATTTTCAGATCACACTGGAGTAGTATTTACTACTAGAAAGAAATCAAACAAAACTTACATTAAAGTCCGTAATTAATAAAACACAATTGAGGATTAACAGTGTACCGTTGTGATTGAAATCTTCATTTATGTTTTAAATCACATGATAACGTAAGTTACTAAATGAAAATACAAGACTTAAGTTGAAGGTGTTGTGAAAGTAAAAGTTCGCAAGATTATATGTTGATATTTTTCAAAAAGAAACTTTGAGGAATGTCCTTTATTTATGAATTAAGTAAAAAGTTGTATATAGTTGAATTATTCATTTTATTTTTTTCAATTTGTCATTTCCAACTTGCGCCGATTAATGGTTTTGACCGCAGTGGAAAATATCAGAGTGGCGATTGAAGTAATAAATAGTGAATAGCTGCCTTAAGAGATAATTCCCTGATTATGGTCTGGACCCTTAATATCGGGACCAGAATCTCTAACATACATGCGGAGTTTCTCACTGAATACACAAAAAAGTAATGTGGCCCAGTCGTACAAAATTACGTATTTGGAGAGGAGATGGTGATTACTTTTCAGTATTTCATCTACACTAGTAGTTGAATCCCTGGAATGATTCTATTAAACAGGTTATACATTTATAAACAAAAGTTCCCGTATTGTTCCAATGATGAGCCCACTGTTCCACGAAGAAGGCATGCTTCCCCGGTCCACATAAAAGAAATATCAACATCAAATAAAAGTGGGTGTACGCATAAATACGAAAGTGACAATGACAATATATTGTTGATTTGAAGAGAGAGAAGATTTTGTGGTAAATCTACATAAACAGCAACTGCCGCGACGTGTAGAAAGATGCTGTTGACTTCGACAGTGGAACCAAAAACACCATATGCCAGGAATTCTTTTCGATATATCTACTGAACGAAACAGATAGCCTTGTAGAGTAAGAGTGAAAACAGACAGAAGAGGAGTGAGACGATAACAAGAGAAGCGCAAAACAAACTGTTATAAGGTAGATTCAACCCATCGTGTCACTGGAGGAGGAAAAGTTTGGACAGCGTCGATTAGGTAGGAGAGGAGGAAAGAAGAAGAAGAAATCATCCCTCTTCCCACCCCCCCATCTTTCCCTCCCCCTTATCAGACAAAAGAAACCTGGAAACATATGGCCGATTTACCTGATTTCATGAACGAAAACGCACGATTATCTGGCCCTTCATGGTTAACACAGAGAATGCAAGACTTTGTGTTGCCATTTTCAAAAGCACGGGCGTTCAAAAGCCAGTGACATTCAACTAAACTGTTACATTGAATTCAGTGAAGCAAATAAGATTAGTACAGAGTGTATGGCCTTAGGTAATGCAACAAAAAATGCAGTTTACAGTTGACTGATAATTTCAAGTAATTAAGCACAAAATTTGCATTTTTTTTCTCTCTGCTATGGGAGTACATGTTTCCATAGATTTAGCGTGGAATTTTATTTTCCTCCACGCACACCCCTCATACAATGCGAATAACCTTCGAAAGTACTAGGGATGACACGGATGGTTGAATCTACTATAGTTTAAAGCAGCACTGAAAGTGAAATGCTAATTTTCGAAGTACAACCAACCTATGCCCGTAAAATTTGGTGAGGTCATGTGCCTGGATGAAACTTTGCATTTGGTGGCAAAAAAAACCGGATTGTTGTTTCCACGGTACCATGGTAAACTAGATTTTAAAAGGAACATTTAGGCGCCATTTTTTTTCGGTAACCGTATTAAATTAATTTCTTAATTAAGCTCAAACTTGGCACAATTGTTGCTGACAAATAGATCTTTGAATTTTTACAAAGCGAAATGTTGACAATTGGCTCGTAACCATGGAAGCGATTGATCAAAGTGGTAAATTACGGGTATTGTTTCATAAATAGAAAAACCGCATTCCATGTTTACAGGTAGTTTATTTAAAAACTCGCCTCTGTAAAATTCAAGATATTAGTCATCAATGAAGTGCCAAGTTGGAGCTCAAATATAGCAATTCGTTACTGAAAAAATGCTGCGCGCAAGTTACAATTACGCGAAACAATATGTGGCCAAAAGTTGTAAGTTTGTAGTTTTAGAAACACCGAATATGTCAATTACGCAGCATTGAATGCAATTAGAGTCGTAACAAGGCTAATAGTAGCATATCCATGTTTTACACCACTAAAACTTCAATCTACACTCAATATATTGGCAAATCGGAAGTGATTTTAATCTTGATATTTGTTTAATGCAATCGCCCCTTGAAAACAATAGAATACAAAATAAATAACAACACGGTATACATTTATAAAGGAGAATTTTAATCTCACATCAATTTTCAAATCACCTTCGGTTACTTGGAACCGATAGCCGAAGGAATCATTTAAAAAGCTTATAAAGGGGAAATCTTGGAGTTTACTATTATCTAAAAATCTCAAAAGGTCTTAACCCAAATTTTGCCTATTTTTCATGTTCAGTCTCCCCTTAATATCCGAATTGCATATTGCATATTAAATAGAAAACAGTGTTCAAAAGGACACCAGGCCATTTCTGCCGTAACATTTCTTTGCAATCCAAAGAAATAGTAACGAGACAAACATCAAAGTGTGTTCAGGCAGAATGCCACAGCCTATGAATGGTTGTTATTTATGTGGTCCAAGCAGGACTGTATTCAAAATATTAAAGTTGTAGTTAAAATTATAAACAACATGTATCCAAACGGTACTGAATAATTAGAAAAATACGCATTTAATTCTTTGCACGACGTATATGCAAGATAAAAGGCTCAAAACAGATCATTCGTGAATATAATAGTCCTCTGGAGATTCCACTTGATGGTTTCTGACATGTCTCGCCTTCGGCTCGACATGTTCTTACACTATCAAGCTCAAACACCTCCAGACGACTATTATATTTGCGAATGGTCTAGCTCGCGCCCTTTATCTAAAGCATAAAGGCTTAAACTTACAGCAATACAAACTTAACTGCCCTTCAAAATCCAATAATGCAGAACTGGGTTTCATATTTTGGTTTTGGTAAAAGATGTTTTCTGCCAGCAAGAATGATGCCGTTTGCTATTTCTTGGAAATTCCAAGTATTTGCCTAACTTGTTTGTGTTTTGCTATAACAAAACTTTAAGCTCACGGTAGTGCTATTTGGCGACATCCGAATGAAGTTTAATACGGTATGGTGGAGGTCATTATTTTGACAAGTGGTACAGCGTAAGATTAAGTACGAGAAAATCTATTGACATGGGGACGTTTATGGCAAGCCAAAAGGGTCATTACGTATTGGGGCAACGCGTTGCTTTCGAAAGCAACGCGTTGCTTATGAAAAGCAACGCGTTGCTTAGTCAGCCAATAGGAGTAAAGTTTTATTTAACGCGTTGCTTTGCAAAGCAACGCGTTGCTTTCGAAAGCAACGCGTTGTTTATTAATTAATTATTTAATTGATATCTTACTAATTAAGTCACTTTGAAATTTGGTGAATTTGTAGAGTAGTACAAAGCAAATTACAGGGATTTAAAATAAATCCCAAAAGATCATGATTAGGGACCAATCCAATTTTAGATTTAAAATTAAATCTTATAGATTTAACCCTCGTATTACCAAGGGGGGGGGGGTACCAACACCTCCTCTAGTGAACTTTGCTCCGGTGCGCTAAAATGCCAAAGGTTTGCGTAAAAAGCTTCTGGGTAATCATCATTTCTGGTCATTTTAGCGAAAAACTTGTGAAGGTATCACCTTCACCGGGGTTAGGGTATGTCGAAGGATAAAAGAGGGGGGTGATTGCCACCCAAGGGTATTTTAGGATCATTTTTGAAACTATTATGGCTCTAAAACTTTGTTTATGTAAATCCAGTCATTGCCATCATTTAGAGCTGAAAACCCCATGAAATCCAATATTCCTAATTTTTTTTAGCGCAACATTGGATTTCGTCCTATTTCTGTGGACAATGTCAATTTTCCCGACTCGCGGACTTGATGGCATTGTGACGCTTTACAAAGGATGTTGGGACTTATTTTGGTATGCAATGGACAGAAGAGGACCGTAGCTAGCTTCGGTATCCAAAATCAAAAGCACCGGGCGCTTTATAACGATTTTCTCGAGGGGGGTTGGTAACCACCCCCCCCCCCTTGGTAATCCGTGTTCCAAAAAAGGCTTGTTAAGAAAGGGGTATTGAGTTTAACTCAAAATGGCTGCCATATTGAAAAACACAAGGACCGACACAAGATATTTCAAAATCTATGTCATATTTGGATTTCTTGATCCTAAAAATATAAGAATAGATACAAAAATCTAATCCGTGTTACAAAAAAGGCTTGGTAAGAAGTCGTAAGACGAGGGTTAAAATTCTAAGCTATAAAATTTCATTTTAAAATCTAAAAATGGATTGGTCCCTATTACCGGTTTTGGGATTTATTATTAAATCCTTGTATTTAAGTGAACTAAGTTCCTAATGTTTCTAAAGAACTTACGCGATTAAAAATTGGGAAAGACAAAGTTTAATTTAAAACGATGTTAATGCAGCCTCCATTCGTAGATAATTCCAATGTGTTTTGCTACTATAAACAAGTCTTTTGTCATTTTTTTGCTACCCTGCAAGTAAGCAATGCATTGTGTTGATAATATATCCTTATTATCTGGCTTTGCTAATGTTGCTTTACTTCCAAATTACAATATTGTTGATGATTTTGATCTCGCGTACATCACAATTTCAGGGTTACGAAAAAACATTACCCGATGAAACAAATATAGTTGGTGATTTCCAATACGTTTAAGATGTTCACCGTACTAATACAGCACAGAAAGAAGGCAAGCAAAGATGGAAATCCTTTGGTCAGGTTAAGCTTTTACTAGTCCACCTTAATACAATATACCACATGTCATTTTTTTTCAAAAACAAGCTTCAAAGCGTATATTTTTTTACTTACAATGCCATGGTGGATGAAAAGTGAGAAGGCTTGAGGAGCCATACTGTTGCGAAAAATGGCCATCATGTCAAGAAAATCGTAAACCGAGTATCCTGAGAAAATAAGTAAACGGTATTGTCTCTGTCACACATGTGGACATTTAATAAGTCGTCAATCCGGTGTAAAAGTAGATATAGTCCGTCGGGAGCCATAGTCCGGGCTCCATAGATGACAACGGAATAAAGCGTGAAACCAATGCTGCATGAAGAGTCAAATGAATCGGGTGCCCTATTATTTACCGTTTAGGTGGACTATGAGTCCGGCGGACTATAAAAACTTCTACACCGGTATGCGCCCGTCACCTGTGATAAAGCAAACACATGAGAAACGAATGTCTATTTTTAGCACATGCTGATATCAATTGAAATGCGTTTCATGTCCTTTTTATCATTTGGGTGAACGTTCATCGTCGGAAATGTCCGCCAAAGCCGCCAGGAAACCATTCATTCCGTATCCTGTGCAACGAAGCCTACACTGCAGGATGCCTACATAAAGCAAGTGTGAGATTTTGACCACCACTCATGCTCCTGGAGCATGGGTTGTGGCAACCGCTCCAGAGCGGAGCTATTCATTATATGAGTGCTGACCACAATGGCAGTAGGCGATTTATTCCGTAAATTTTATAAGCCATTACTAATGACTTGTGGATACTCTAAGAAGAAGAAGATCAAGGATTAAAATTGCAAATCTGGCACACCAATTCTCGCTAGTCGTGTGGTGAGGTAGCTGACCTCATGATACAGTGGTCTCGGGTTCAAATCTCGCTACTGACTCTTTTAAAATATATAAAATTGTCATTATTTTTTTCAGATTAGAGGGAAAAAATTCTAAGTCCAAAAAAGATAAGAAAAAAATAGCTGCCCTTTGAGGTTATAGTGAGGGAGACCTGCTCCTGGAGCATGGGTGGTGGTCAAAAACTACCGCGTGCCCTACATAAAGGGCAAAAACGCACAACCATCGGACAATGCACCCTCCACATGCACAATGTGCATGTACAAAGTTTTCTGGTAGCTTTGATGGACATAACCTGACAATGAACGTCTATGGTTGGCCTAATGTCCACATCTTGGATTATCGGTCGAAAATCCAAGATTTTCAATTGATAATCCAAGATTATCAAGAATAACTTGGACTTTCAATTGATAATCCAAGATGTTCGATATGTGAATGAAAAACCTGGATTATCACTTGATAATCCAAGATTATCGACTCGAAAATCCAAGTTTTTCTAATTATTGGACATTGATCTGAAAAAATCTTGGATTTTTCAAGTCGATAATCCAAGATTTTCGACTTCTCTTGTACAATAAGTCGAAAAACCTGGATTATCAAAGTGAAAATCCAAGTTTTTCGATTTGATAGTCCAAGTTATTGACATCAAGTTGATAAACTTGGATTAAAATCCAACGCTAAATGTACAATAAATCGAAAATCTTGGATTATCAAAGTGAAAATCCAAGTTTTTCAACTTCAATAAGTCGAAAAACTGGATATCAAGTGAAAATCAAAGTTTTTCACTTGTAGTCCAAGTTATGACATCCAGGTTGAGGCATTCGAGCAGTAGATAGAAGAGCTCATTGATCGTATCTTGACTAATCTGGATTTTCGCCAGGCTAAATGCACACGATGATAAATCGAAAAAGTCTCCACTGCGGTATGCATCAAAGTTAGATAATCCAGTTTATCGAACGAATAATCCACGATTATCATAATCAGTTGAAAAACTTTTTTCGACGCCACAAATGACCAATAATGCGAAAAAACTTGGATTCATCAAATCAAAAAACTGGGATTATCGCCGAAAAAATCTTGGATTATCAATTGAAAGTCCAAGGTATTCTTGATAATCTTGGACTATCAATGAAATTGAATTCAAGCTTTGTTTAATTTTTGACCCCTGTCTATGAATTCCCCCTCCTGGATCCGCCCACACTTGTTCGATGGGGCAGCCCCTCTAAATTTGTTCATTAACCTTCATTAGAAGACACATCCAATGAGAAATGATGCTCTCCACGGTCACGGAATGCCCCCAAATGACCCAAATATAAGTACGACAATTTTAGATCGTGCTAAGTCAATTTCAAACTTTCCGCTAAAACCACATCTTATTGGAACATTACACGAACGTCCCTTTTAGTCGCCTCTTACGACACACAGGGAATACATTGTGCATATTCTTTACCCCAAACCCGCAGAGGACATGATTGGGGAAGTGGTCAGCTGGAATATTCCAGAGGAAACCATGTTCTCAGATTTGAAGTAGCCTATTCAAAAATAGGAAGATATGATTTTTCGTGATCGTAGACTTCTTAATATCTGTGCCAAATTTCATTTCTATTCATTTTTTTGTTCTCTAGTCAGGCTTGTTTGAACATAGCTATTTGAAAATTTTGTTGAGATATAGGCCTTTAAAATTTGTCATACGACGAAGGCTTATTTACATGAAAATGAAAAATATATTTTTTAATCAAAGTTTGGATGAAAACGAATCATAAAATACTTTATAATCAATTATTATAATTTTGAAAAATACTACATATACAAATAAATACTCTGATTTGGTCATTTTTTAAGGGAATTGTGCTAACATTTCCAAAAGTGGAAGATAGGTTTTTATAGACAAGACATGCGGTGCGTACTTTAATATGGCCTCTTTGTTGCTGTACTGCTGTTGAATTGTGTAGTTTCGCTGCTTAAAGCAACAATAGCATATTTTTAAGAGCGCCCCCAATTTTCCAAAAAAAATGAGATTTTTGCACGGTTGCATTGGTAATTGGCCAGTAAACTATACCTGTGAATGGTTAAGCTAAAAAATGTCTATGTGCTGCAAACGAAGGAATTTTGTAATTAGAATAATTTTATCGGAGATCTCCGATAATAATTCAACGGCTGTTGGAAACGGCCTTCCAATATGAAATAGCAGGGGAAATAGCGCCATGTAGGTGTCTACGCTTATCCATTAGTTGTTTTATTGGTTCAGGCAAGTCAAGTTAGAGGTCATTTCCTTGAGGTGGCACTATTTCATCATGGACGGGCATAAACTTAGCATTTCCAGCTCTGCCATTAAGAACAATCTGTGATCCCAATTTTAATTACAAAACGCTTATTTTATGATAAATACTCATTTCTGAGCATTCTCGTTAGCAGGTATAGTTTCCTAGACAATTACCAACATAACTGTGCAAAAATATTAAATTGGGGCGCTCTTCAAAAATGTGCTGTTATTGCTTTAATTTTGCGATGTCGTTCTGTTGTCTGTGTGTGAGGTTAGGGGTGGGGCTTGTGTGTGGTGTGTGTGGGGGTGTGTGTTTATGTATGTGTGCTGTATGTGTTGTGTGTGTTGGGTGTGTTGTGTGTGTTGTGTGTGTGTCTGTGTGGATGTTTGTGTGTAGGTTCGCGTGCTCGCGCGAGTGCGTGTGTTATTTTGAATTCTTTGCGTGCCTTTTAGAAATGAAACAAAAATCTTACCTATTAAAATAGACATGGTAATTTCGCCAAGCACTGAGTAGTTTACCACAAAATCAGACCATAGGCCAGGTACACTAAACAAGAAATAAACATATAAAAATAAATATTAAATAAATCGCCAATCATAAAGCACTATTGGTACACAGTAAAAAAGTAAAAAATGAGTTAAAGACCGACTCAGAGATTTCGAAATATAATTTTTCTGTGTAGTAATTAAAAATAGTCATCTAGAACTAAAGATAGAATCACCTACATGCTTAATTCCTTGCAGTAAACATCTGTAGTGATGAAGAATTTAAGAGTTATCCAAATATATGCCCCTAAATAGAAATGCCGCTATATAATATCTATATATACAATTTTACATGGCCCTTACCACGCCCATATATGCTCCATTCGTTTAGCCCACTGCACTTTGCAAGATAACAAATTGAGTACCCCCCCCAAAAAAAAAATACCGCACTGGTCAAGACATAGCTGCCTTTTGCATTGTGTCTACAATAACTCACCTTATACAAGACAGAATACCAGTTACAGTGACGTGCAAAAGAGACACCACTGTAATTCTTAAACATTTGAGATTGTTTACGCAATTTTATTGGTTCCTAGCCGTGCTACATAAAACGATACCACACGGTACAGCGCGTATGGTTTGCATCAACGTGATACGCACATGTACTGATCTGGCCAATCGAAGGCGCATAGTACCAACGGACTGGTCGATTTAAAAAATCTGTACCATAAAATGTACCATAATTTTAGTAATAGCTCTAGCGAAAATTTTGCAGAAATGCGTTTAATTCATCCAGCGTAAAACAACTCGGTTGCTCCTCGTGTGATATGACACGATAGATACACGGCAGACACTAAAACAATACTTTATATTCTATATAAATAAAATATATAAATCGTGAATTAAAAAAATGGTACATAATACAAATTTAGTTAAAGGACAAGGCCTAGCCAAAATATCGGCTATTTACTAGAAGTGAAAAAGTAAAACAATGTATAAGTGTTTGTCATAAATATACACAGTAATACCCCAAGTGGCATAGATATGCCACAACAGAATATACACCATATACAATTTTACGGGTCCTTACATCAAAGGTGTATGCTCCATTCGTTCTGCCCACTCCGCTTTGCTGGATAACAAATTGAGTACCCCCCCAAAAAAAAATGCAGCACTGGCTAAGACACAGCTGCCTATTGCATTGTGTCTACAATAACTCACCTTATACAAGATAGAATCCCAGTTACAGTGGCGTGCACAAAACCCACCGCTGTATTGCGCCATTTGTGTTCTTTATCCCTGTCACCGATGTATCTTTTCGGAATTAGAACTACACCATGCCTGAGGAGCTTATTCAATGAAGTACCAAGTATAAATGAAATTAGGATCGTGAGAGATGCCTGTTTGGTGAACATGTTCTATATATGTGCTTGCAAATTAAGGCGCAACAACAAAATACTGCCAGTCCCGCATGCCATACATGACAGACTAAACTACACACACATGAGCGGAGATGAGCCTGGCGTGCAAAGTCGTGCCTTTAGTTCACAATATCCCACCATGCATTGTACCTTAAGGTCATCATCCAAATCTTCATCCTACTATGTAGGGACAAAGAAAAAAGGGCCAGTTTGGCTTCTTTTACCATTTTCATTTGCTCCGTTACATGTTAAATACAATATTTGACTACCATACCAAAAAACGAACAAAACAAAAACAAAACAAAAATAAAAATGTGTACTCTAATTGTTCACATTTCAGTTTTGAGAAAATAAATGGCGGTGCCCAAAGCTGCATTTTGCATTGCCTTTATAACCCTTCGAGGTAAGGCATGGAGTTTTAATAGTTTACTATAATAACTCCATGGGTAAGGTATCCAACTTATGCGGATTAGCCAATGAGAAAACGCTATCCAGCACCCTACTACGTACTAGGTTCCGTTACAAAAAGTGAATTGTGGTATATTGTTGAAGGGCTACTCATTCATGCAATATTAGCATAATCAAAAGAAGTTTGTATAAATATGAATAGTAAAAGTTGAATGGATGTATAGGCTTTTTTATAGGCTTGAATGGTTTTTTTTTTCATCCAGGCCTTCACCAAGGACACACACAATTAAGGCGAATTGTCTGCTTTCAATTGCCTTATACTATTAATTGATATCAATGACAATATTGAAGGACTAGTTCGTGGACCGTGACAACCTAGGAATATTGTCGATGACCATCACTATGAGTTACAATATGCTCATCCACAAAGAACACAGTTCAGTGGGTTGTACTTGTACATACTTTGACATGAACTGACCTTGTGTGATCTGGATATCATATATCATACCCAAAAACCAGGGGGTGTATTTTCTAAATACAATGGTGAATGAATGCTACTGAACTGTGCCAAGGGAATTGAGATTTTACTAGTTCATAGTGATTTTGGGTAGACGTTTCATATAGAAGTCCCATTGATGCAAATGAGGTATTGCCATTCATTCCGTCAAGCGCTACTGCACAACGTCATACAGCGCATGACGGAATCAATTGTAATACCTCATTTGCATCAATCGACTTCTATATGAAACGTCTACCCCATTTGGGGTAACTGCTAAATGTAAGATCCGCACATGTATGCAAATTAGCGCTATTAGAGACTAGTACAGACTGAATACATAGGTTTGCCGTTTATTCCGTTGTTGTCTCCGCATCAAGACTAGCTGTGAATTCTTATATTCAACTACTACCCGATTTTGGCGAGAAGCGTACGCTCTTCTTGACATATTTCGCTTGGGTTTTGACCTACTTAAAAATATTCGTGCTGTAATTATACTTAGAAATTTGCAGATGTTATAGTTTACGGAAAGATTAGTAGGCCTACTTCGTTTTGATATGTAGGAAATAGGGTAGGTCTACCGAACGCATAAACGTGGATAAAACAAAAGAAACCAATGTTCTATAAAGTAGAATTGCTTAGTGCTATAACCCCGGGGCTATAACCGGAAGTTGCAAAGCATTTCTCCTTGATTCTGCTTGCTGGTTACACGCTTTCATTAAGGGTTGTTCTGATTTGACTGATTTGACGTTGTGGGGTTGTTTTACTAGAGTTACTATGGTACTATTTGTCCTATAACGGAATAAACTGCAATCTAGTATTGAGGTTCATTCCGTAAAAGAGTAGAAAAGAGGATTTTTCTAGTTTAGTAACTTTATAGGCCTGCGGCGCAATCCTCTTGGCTAAGAAAAATTAGTAGTTTAGTAATTAAAATGAAAAAAACGGAAAAAAATCTTTAAAAATGTCTATTTCAGAAGTTGCTCCAATTTTTGGTAAAAATGAAACAAATTGTTCATCTAGCTTAATGTGTCAAAATAAGGAATAGTTTGTAGCATCTGCAATGCATAGTTATCATGTTATGTGACAAAATAGGTCATGGAGCTGCTTTTTTGGAGCAACATAATCCAATTGGTGTTGACCTTCTTTGACCTTTATCTCGGTAAGTAAACATTTAACGTAACCAGAACTATACTTTTTGGGAGTCCTCTTTCCCCAAGCAATAATTTAGAAGTATTTGAAATACACTGAAAACACAAACTAGTCATGCAGTTGCATGACTAACTTTAAAATAGTCAGAGAGGCTAGTCATGCAGGACTGACTAACATGGCGTTAGTCAACCCCACCTGTCAAGATTGTCAAGACTGCATTGCTAGCTTATACGTTGCTAAACTAGTCAGGCCTGATGACTAACGTGTAATGAGGTGCATGACTAGTTTGTTCATCATATGGATTGACTAACTTGTTCCATATTCTCCACCTCTTCCAGCCTGTTAGTCATGCAAGTTAGTCATACCAGCTTGACTAGTTTGACCATGCTAGTCAAACCTGCATGACTAGCTTTGAATTGCATGACTAACGTTATGTTAGTCAAAACGGGCACCATCTGGACTAACTTAAAGTTAGTCATAAACTACTCATGCATGCATGACTAACCTCCAAGCTAGTCAAGCTGGTTAGTCAAGCGTGGTAATGCTAGTCAGGACTAGGTAGTGCTAGTCACATATGTTAGTCATGCCTGTTTGACTAGCTTTACGTTAGTCAAAACGGGCACCATCTGGACTAACTTAAAGTTACTCATGCTGACCAATTTAGGTTTTCAGTGTATAATCAGTGTTGACCCCTGTACAATTTGAGATTGACCTTGTTTACCGATTTAGTCATTTTTATTCTTTAACTCAAAAACCAATAGTCGTAAGTGATACAAACTATACATTTTTGGAATCCTTGTGACTAAACGGACAATATGGAAAATGTTTCAACATGTTTGGAGTAGTTTAAAAGTTTGAAAGGTCAGAAGACAACACCGTATCAGCAATAAAAAATAATATTATTATTTGTGCTGTAAATTTGGGCAAAACATTTTTTTCAAAACGCGCAAAAACTGGGCAAAATAACGGAAAAAGGCAATGATACTTGCGCTTGCATCGCACACTTTGAAAACTAATTTTACGTTGATTTCTACTCTAGAATACCTCCGTTACATATATTTAACACTAAACTTGCAATTTTAGGCAGCTCTTTTTTTTTTACCGGTGTTGCGAAATGCACGTATTTTCTTATAAAATTTGTACAGTAACTGTTTAGCAAGGTCTACGATGAAATCGTTTGTTATCAGCAGATAAAGGGTTAATTATTTTTTTAATGTTACTATTAAGAATTGTTACTACATGTATTATGTGAACATATATTATCAAAAATATGGCTATAGTTCTTTGATTTAAAAAAAGATTCTCAGCCGACATCCGTTAGTGCCCGGGGGTTCCGTGCATTGTTAAACGTCGTTTTGACTGTTAGCCGGGACTCGAAACGTGCAAATAACTGTAAATAGGGACTCGAAACGTGCAAATAACGGTATAGCGGTAAAAAACGTCGTTTTAACTGTTGTGAGTCCCAGCTGCTAGTCAAATTCCCGTTATTTTAATGCACATTTTAACAGTGTGGGACCTCCACTAATTAACGGTATGGCCAATTTATTTATTTTGTTTATTATTTTTTGGGGTATGAAATAGGAGCGGATTTGAAAGTCATTCAATTACAACAATATTTCAACGAAAAAATCCGTAAAGCGGACAGCGCGGAAACAAATTTTTGGCAACCCCCTTGATCACTTAAAGGGCCGTGGTCCGATCTCTAAAAGCCTCGTCTCCCGGGAAGTGGTCAGAATTTTGGTATCAGAAGAAACCTACTATTTTTCTCATTTATTCTGTGTAATCTTAGGGCTAAAAGATGCTTGGTTTGGATGTTTTGAGCAAAAATGTGCCCAATTTTGGTCGACCAATGTTAATTTTGCACAGTCTTTTGCACGTCTTTAGCTCTCACATCAATACATGTTAAAATATCACCGCGAAACTTTACAGATGGGGTTTTGGGGTAAATGCCATTCTATCAAGATGGCAAACTTATAGCCTTAAATCGAGTCATCCTCCTTTACGTTTTAACATCTTAACCCGGGCACCGAATCCTTTTGTTGTTCAAGCTGTTACTCCTATATGTCATCATCTATGCGAACAATTTCCATTCGTTCGTAGCTTCAGTGAATAGTGACAAAGTACGAAATTAAACCTATAGGAAGCGAGTAGTGCTCGGGGGGTTCACTTGTATTCAAAGGTAGATATGATATGCGTGAACAAGAAAACGCGTAAAAACGGTCTCTTTTTTCAAACAGGCGATGTAAGCGCATACATTGATTAGGGTGTCAAAAACAGCAAAATGTGGAAAAAAGGTAGGTTTTTTTTGTCTAAACCCTGAAATTGTGATGTACGTGTTTAGGGTATGTAATACTCAAATTAAGCAGAGATCAAAAAGATTAAAAATATTGTAAAGCAAAGCAAGATAATTAACGACACAATACATTGCTTACTTGTTTAAGGTAGCAGAAACTGACAAAAATACCATTAAGCAAAAACAGACAAAAATAATAGGGTATGTTTTATGTCGGTGGAAATACTTGTTTAGCGTGCTTTCTGGAAGTCCATGTTCACGCATATCCACCTTTGAATACAAGTGCCGGCGACATTAATTATATATAAAATCGTTCTGTTTACCCATTAAGGACGCTGATTGGTCTTCTTCCATTTCAGGTTGCGGGCTAATGTAGATAAAAGTTTTAAAACATGATAAAATATCAATTTTGAAAAGATTTGCACACTCACATGGATCTGTACAATACAGTCCTCCACTAAGTTGATTGAGGCTTAATTTGCTGCGAGTTTAAAGGTTGCAACGAGAGATTTTGAGGACACCCAAATATTGTGTCATAATAGTTATTCATAGATTAGACACTCAATAGACTTCTTACCTTGTATTTGGCTATAGAACATTGTCTTAAAGGAGAGAAAAAAGTTGATTTTTGATTTGTTCATATTTCCAATGTAAACATTCGGCTGAATTCGTTATGTTCCTATACGGAAATTAGAATGCCACAATTGTGTACAAAGAAAACATTTCTCAGATTAATCCTTTCAGATGGAAATATTCTTGTTGGAAAGCTTACAGCAGCGCAAAAATCAGTAGTACTTTCAATTTTTTGAGGGACACCTGATAGGTAAAATCTCTCGTTGCACCTTTTAACGTAATAGAGTTATATAGCATTGACGGAATGAAGAAATAAAAAAATCCAATAGTACATTGACTTTGCATATGAGCTTTAAGACAGGTGTCTCCTAAAGGCGACACAAAATTGAGAGTGGCATCCTCTGGAAATTTCTTTAGCTAATCTTTTTAATGACAAATGTGTCGTTTCTCTACATAACTTGCAAGCATAATTTTTAGATGAAAAGATATAGCGTATCAAAATGGATACTTGATAAATGGAAATAATTAGTTAATTGAAAAACAACCCATCTAGAGTACAAAAGGTGTGAGCGATTAAATATGTAGACAGCCTGAAACGTGTTTCTTCATTAATTAACACTTAACCCCGACTTTGGGTCACTTGTAGCCCAGATTCGCTTCTGCGGTTCCATTGTTTTAGCGCAGTGAAGTTGAACCATTGCTCAAAGCTAGCGAGACATAGCAATTCTGACTGGAGCCTGCTCTAGATTTATAGCCAGAGTGTCTCGCCTCGAGGCCGTTCAATGAAACTGCAACCCGATATCAGCTCGTCTGTCCATACAGGTTTGCTGACGGGAGGTCAGTAATTGCCAATGTTATCCCTAAAGTCCCTTGTGTGTGAGGCCCAAGAATTTGCCTAGCACCGGTCCCGGCAAATGGTTTAAGTGCCGCAAATGGTGGCTTAAAGAAGGGGTTCTAGAGAAAGACTAGACAGGGGTCAATTGTTTTTTAAATTTATCCAATCCTGTTGAAAAATATACCGCGCTGGAGGGGGTAATAAGGAAATTGCAATATAACCGTTTTTTTTAATGTAACCAATAGTGAAATGAAAACTTTAACACGTATATATAAAAAACACGGAATTTATATCTGGTGTATGTATGTAGGCATCCTCGGGAAATTTCTTTTAATCTTTTATGACAAATTAGGCATTTCTGTATATAAATTGAAAACAATTAGGGTAGATGATAAGATATGACGTATCCAAATGGTAGGTAGGTAAAGGTAAAGGGGACGGACCTGTATATACAGGAACGGAGTGCCCATCTCTCTTTCGAAGCGATTGGGCCAGACTCCACCATATAATGTTGCTGTAGGGGGCTCGCTACACCTCCTCTACAGCGAGTCTGTTACCTTTGAATAATGCCGGGAACCCATTTATACACCAGGGTAGGGAGGAGTAATTGAGGTAAAGCGCCTTACTCAAGGGCGAAACACATTGGCCACAGCGGGGCTCGAACTCACGACCTTTGGCGTGTGAGTCGGGCGCTTTATCCACTGGACCACTGTGGTCATGTGGATAAATGGATATTGATAATAAATGGAAAATGGATATTGATAATAAATGGAAATAATCGGTTAATCGGTTAACTGCTGATAGTTTCAAACACAGTGAGAAAGGGTTATAGGAAAATGATAATATAATGCGAACTTTTTAATGCAACCAAAGTAATTTGGGTTCCTGGCTAATCTCATGAATAGTATCTTACCCTCGCCTTCCTTGTATTTTGGCCTGGAACATGTCATGAAGTAAATTATTAGCGATAAAGGTAACATAAAGCAATGCAAAGTAAACTAGTCTATAGTCTGCCACAATCTTAATTGAAATTGTCAATTTCAGTGTCGTTTAATTTTGGACACTTGTTTGTGTCAGAGTACCACCATTTATTGGTCGCTATGAGGTGGAAAAGTGTGAAACTTCTTTTTCCGAATCGGAAATACATCAAGGAAATCTTAACAAACTTTCCGAATCAAACCGCAAGCGATGCGATTGGTTGTCCACTGTTTATCGCACATCTTGCGATCGTGATGGCACAGAATGTATATTTATAAATGGGATATCAGATCGCGAAACACAACGGATCATATGTTTGACAGGAAAAACGTATAGCACTTGTTTAGTGCAAGCAATGCAGCCTGCATTTATGTTTGTATGCAAATACATATACTGTGTTTCATTCCTGTTTTGCATTCATAGTTCTGAATAAAAATGATACACACCTCCCAAATTTGCATTGTGTATATTTTCTTTTGGTTGTCAAATTTCCCGATTGATTTTGAAACTCCCAATGTGTTAAAATTTGGGGGGTGGGACAAATAAAAATCTAGTTCAATTTGGAAACGGAAATATTCAGTGTGATACTGATGGTGGTTTATTCCGATTCTTTTTTAACAAAAACTTTTTTATTTGATTCGGTTTTTTGAGTGATTTTTGACATGGAGCGCAATGTAATGAATTACCATCAGGTCTTTCAGGTAGGACTGAATAAAAGTGTAATACTGGCTATTGAGAAATTTGAATAGGAAGATAATACATCAATCCGGGGCACCTATTAACCTAGCTACGTTGATGTGATATATACCCTTAAGTTTTCCCATAACTTTACCAACAAATATTTCATGTAATCTCTACAACTCGTACTCTCCTTAGATATTAACACTTAAGTGGCCCAGCTAAAAAAAATCTGGGGAACCAACCCAGAACACTTTCCAGAGTTTGATCATGGCACTTACACAAGTAATGGTCACGTAGAACCCATACCCACCATACAATGAAATCGAACTTTGACCTATGACCTATGGCCAATTGAATTGGTCACTCTCCGAAAGAGTTGGTTCCTCACATTTCCATCCTCAGCAACCCGTATTAAGGTTTTGAATAACTCTAGAATAACCATTAAACTAATCATTGCAAAATATAGCCAATTTATACCCTGTATTTTCTCTTTTCTCAAAACTCAAATCACCTTAGTTTAACCCATAGCCTTACACAGTTAGAGCACGTCATGACAAAAATAATCAAATTGATGTCTATCAGCATATAAACGGTTTTTTTTAAGTATTAGTAATTATTATTATTGCATCCTAAGGGAATAGATCTAAGCAATAAATTCGCCCCCATTTAATTTACTTTAAGTTTTTTTATTAGTAAATATCATGATTTTTTCACTTCCGTTTAGTGCCCAAGGGGGGGTGGGGGGTGGGTCCAAGGACCCAACTACTTATTCGAATGAGCGCCGTGGGGCTGATTTAATTTTTTTGTATCAGAGAAGTGTTTATAAAATCAGACATTAGCAAAAACTCCTTGAACATTTTGATTGCGTAACCGAGAAATCGCAAAAAAACAAATGTTGGTGTACTTGGAATCCCCCTCCCTCCCCCTTGGCACTTAAAGTGTTAAAACATAAAACAGGTCACAGACCTGTTAACCGGTAATGCCGTGGAAACAATAAAATACTGGCCGTGCGTTTTCTTGTACAACGCCATTTCCGTATCTCTTATTAATGTCGCCGGGGGCGACATTAATATATTGAAATCGTATCTGTTTACCATACGTACGCTGATTTGGGGTTTTATCATTTCAGGTGAGGTCTAATGTATATAAAAGTTTTACACGCATGCTAAATCCAATTTGAAAAATCTTGAGGGCGCTACTTTTCGAATGGGGATGTCCTCTTTAAGCCATAAAAAAACATCATTTTTTTTTTCAAATTAAAATTCGTATTTGAACTCTAATGCACTGTATACTGTTCTTTGTGAAAACACACCACAAGCATTAAAGCGGTCTTGGAGATGCTATTTACGTCTATTTGTTTTTAAGGGGCATTTCTTGATCCACATCCTCGTCCCCCGATTTACCTAAAAAAAAAATGAGATTTTATATCATCTGAACCGTTAGCTTTAGAAATCCACGTTGGCTCATCTTATGTGCAAATTCGGTCGCATTTGGTCAGAAAATCGCAATTTGTATTTTCTGTCCTAAACGGACAGAAATTACACCCAGTAGCCTATGGACCCGTGGGAACAAGCATTGCTCATAAACGCAAAACGCAAGATCGGCTCACTCAAATTGAGAATAATCTTTCTCAGGATTCTAGTAACAATTAATAAACGAATGTTGCTACAATCAACGAATGCACACTTTAATAAAAGTCCCGACTGTCCCATAGTAAAACCATGAATACAAAAGCGTATTTTCGTAACAATACGGCTTGTTAATACTCCATGGTTTAAGCCTGGCTACTTCCAGGGGTCCTGTTTCTCTACAACAATTTCCAATACACAGTAGCAGTATAATTGCACTTTATGTCAGTTATATCATTAAAACAATCATTCCCTTTGTTTGGTAAAAGTTTTACATCATATGTCTGGTGTTATGACCAATCTGGGAACTTGAGCTGAGAAAGGGACCAGTATATCAGGAGAGGAACTTTTTGTTATACTCGATGTCGCGCTGATATAGGGCACAACTTAACATTTTTGTAGCGTTTCATATAGAAGTCCCATGATGCAAATGGG
The DNA here is from genome assembly GCA_023653785.1 of Ophioderma brevispina. Classification (NCBI taxonomy): domain Eukaryota; kingdom Metazoa; phylum Echinodermata; class Ophiuroidea; order Amphilepidida; family Ophiodermatidae; genus Ophioderma; species Ophioderma brevispina. The sequence goes on along the minus strand of JAMKCH010078177.1, from coordinate 39,445 downwards.
GATTACAATTGATTCCGTCATGCGCTGCATGGTGTTGTGCAGTAGTAGGCTTGACGGAATGAATGGCAATACCTCATTTGCATTCAATGGGAACTTCTATATGAAACGTCTACCACTTTTACGCGTTGAGCGACGTTGTGAGGGTGCACAGAAATTTTAAAACTTTGCAGCACTCATAGTCCGCACGTATTTTAATATACTACGGTTATTTTACGTTGTGCAGTGGTTAAAAAACATAGAGGGTCACTTGTAAAAGTGACGTACGTTAAATGTGAAATACCACCTGTATAAGGCAGGCGCGCTATTGAATTCTGATTTGTGACCACCATTACAACCCAGGAACAAGTTGCAGCGACTTACTCCTAATTTGATCAGAGCCAGTCAGAAATATTCCTAATCCCAGTTCATTCATCTTTAACTATAAAAGCAAGTATGACTTAGTTGCCTTTACATAGGACCTAATTCCCACCAGCTGTATCCCACTCGTTGCATTTCTGGAGGTATTCTTTACTTGAAGTCAACAAAGACTGGAATGCTAACAAACAGTGGCATGTGTTTTATGGGACAGTTGTTGTCTGCCCGCTTGGTTGCGGTGAATTTGGTTTTAGGGGATTAGTCTATATAAAGGCAACTAAGTCATACTTGCTTTTATTGTTAAAGATGAATGATGAATTGGGATTTTGGCTATTTCTGACGCTCTGATAAAATGAGGGAATAATCTCTGCGACTTGGTCCGGGGTTTGTAATGGTGGGTACATTTGGTACAATGGTTTTACGCTTGGGGTCCAACCAGGGTGAATGAGGCCTCATCATACGTTCAACATTACCTAATAAATACGACTACTATAATAGCAATGACCACTCATTAGATGAGCCAAAAACGATATAGTTCTTATTAATAGTTGATGAAACACGGTGGATTAAAATATTGGAAATGAATGAAAACCGTACCCTAAAAAACATTAATAAAAACGCACCCATACTTTATAATTAACGGCACCTAATACTATAAACGGTTTTAGTCTAAAGAATTCTGGGAATTACTTAGTCAGTGTCATGTAGGAACAGGGTATAGGACTATACAGAATAAAATACCGTGTATAGTGCTCAGTAGGCCTACAATTTCTTATGGCTCCAGAGGGATACAGTGAATATAAAGAATATTTTAATTCTAAAAAGATTGCAAGTTTTTTACATTGAACTGTGGGCGATATATATGATTTATAATCTAGTGTATTAAAACTTTAAGCCAAATCTATTGCGCTTAAAAAACGCCGGCCGAAAAACAAAAAATGGGTCCTATGAACCCCCCCCCCCTTATCATTAAGTGTTTTAACAAGGTTCATTTTTGTGTTGTTGTTTGGCAGTGCTGGTCACTGGACCTTCTTGCATCATTTTAATAGTCAATAAAGCATTTTAACATGTTTAAAAATAATGTTAGCTGGTGCACATCCATATTTTGAACATTTGCGTTAGAGAGAAGTACTTTAATTTTTTTTCAAGAATTACAACAAAAACATAGACAACTTGTGGGGTTCCAAACAATATAACTTATACGTAAATATAGGTGCTGCTACTTTATACTTTATTTTCTACTTTATTTTCTTCCTTTGGATTTTGACCACAAAAAATCAATGTATTGTTCTGGAGAGGACATGCATTAACCAACCATGCAAAATTATCCTAAATTTAGATTTCCCCAAGATGGCACAGCAATGTTTATGTTCTGATCTGTTAGGAGAAAATAATGCTTCTTTGGTGGAATAAAATATGAAATGCTCTAGTCATTCTTGTTCAATAATTTACGCCATTATCACATGTTCTGTATAGGACACCTTGTAACGAGGAATCACGATGGTGAACAACAGACCATTGCATGTTTATATTTCTGAAAATAATCCGCTCAACTAATTTGTCGTTTTGTCATCATTCGTACCAACAAAGTTGTTATAGACAAGTTTTAAGAAGATATTTTGAATTTATTAAATTTTATTGATTTTTTAGTTTTTTTCTTTTTTTACATTTTTCATTTAATGCGAAATACAAATTTTACAATAATTTTTATAAATTTTGTTATTTTTTACATAAATTTCCTCATTTAACTTGTTACTATCCCCAACCATTGTACATACCCTGGCAAAAAAGTCTCTCGGCATGTTTTTCGATCAGTATTGGTCCCAGTCAGACCATTTTGAACGTTTTCCGAAATATACATTTTGTTTCCTAGGTCTTGCTCTTTTCATTGATACCTTCGCTGTAAAAAGCGTGCAGAATGGCTGAGATAGAACGCCCGAAGACGCAACACCCAAAACCGAAGTTGCGTTTTTTGGATTTTTCAATGGGCATTCATTGACTGGGGAACCTAACACTTGTACCACAATCATATTGCAAGTAGAGGAGGCTTTCATCGCTCATTCTTCGGAAAACTTCTATTGTGTAGCATCAATACACCGTATTATGTCGTTGGTACCACACAGTGACATTGAAAATCCAAAAACGCAACTTTTGGTTTTGGGTTTGCGTCTTCGGCGGTCTATCTCAGCCAGTTTTGTGCACGCTTTGTTCAACAAGCGAGGTGTTCATGTATGGGGGGGGAGGGGAGAGCACGACCAAGCAACAACAGGTATATGTCGAAACTTTCAAAATGGTCTGAACTTTGGCAGCAATACTGATCGAAAACATGCCGATATACTTTTGTGCCAGTGTAAATTTTACCACTTACCACTAATAAACATATCAAAGATGGTAGCATCCTTTGTCAGGTTTTTGGTACCTACATTCAAAATCTAAATGAGACTCTACAATGTGTTCAAAATAATTTGAGCCACATTTTAATAGAAAGAATACTTCTGTAAAAGTGGTCCTGTAGCTTGCTCTCCAAAGCAGTTATCATATAACATGAATCACCTTATGTTATTTCCCCATTTAACAACTATATGTGTATTTAAAGTTGTATTGCAAAAGTTCACTGCGACCGTAGCGGAAATACCCTTATGAAGCTGTCAAACAACGCATATAGTCTAGCCGATTATATGCCCCCAAATAACATGGAAATGGCGCAATAGAATATTTACATCTACCATATCATTTTATGGGCCCTTACCTCGCCTATGTATGCGCCATTCGTTCAGCCACTCCGCTATGCAGGATATAACATATTAACACTTCAGTATTATCCAATATTTTGTTTTTCTTTCTGCGCGCCATTTTTAACGGTAGATTCTTTTTTTTGCCCAACTTTAATGTAATTGCTAAATATCAGTTGCGCCCCTTTTGGTGGAAAAAAAATCAAATTGGCCAATGGCCATGACCATAGTTTTGATAAAAAATCCACTCCGCAAAGTGGTTTTCCAAAGGTGGGAGCGGGGGGGTCATGGGCCCCCTACAACAGTACGGGGTGTGCAATACCGAAACACCTTAAGTGTTAAGAAACCCCCACCGGGAACCCCACTCCAAAAAATGCGGCGCTGGCAGACAAACGGGCGCCATTTGCATTGCGTCGAAATACTCACTCTTATCAAGAGAGAAACACCGGTAACAGTGGCGTGTAAAAGAGACACCACTGTATTGCGCCACTTTTGTTCTTATTTCCCTGTCTCCGATGTATTTTTTTAGAATGAAACCACGCCATCCTGAAGAAGCTATTCAATGAGTAACGACTATAATGAAGTTAGTATCGTGAGAGATCCCGTTTAGTGACATATTCTATAGATTTGCTCGCAAGTTAAGGTACCACACAAGATATACACAGTCAATACTATGCCAGGAGGTGACGCCAAATGCGTTGTATTTTCTGTTACACGAGAAAGCAATAAAATCGTTTGTGACCTCAATGCTGATCGAAAACGCTCTGGAAAATGTCCGCGATTTGAAGGTCTGAAATACCTGAATTCATTATTAAATAAGATTATTGTTGCGGGTTGTCAACTACATATCTAAGTTTGGTCTAAATATTTACGGGGGTTTAAACAAAAGGATTGAAATGTTGCAATTTAAGTTTTGAAAAAGCGTGTTCTCTGAAGTTTATAGAATGCCAACACATTTTAAATTCATCCTAAATTTAATTGTGTGGCTACAAAATCTGTGTAGGTCACTTACTGCTATCTATTTTCGACCTTGTGAAATGTATGGACCTATTTACTGACATAAGCGTGCGGCACGGGATGTGGGATCAATACAAGGTTGTTGCCTATGTCTTGTGCATAGCTCTGCAAAATGACCCCTGTCCCAACAATTTTCATTGTATAATAGTAGTGGGTAACCTGCCGACTAACTGATGCCTGGGAAGCTTGCGCAGGGAATGCAGACAATAGCAAAGGTCGTTTGCCTATTGTGTACTGTGCATAGCCCATGCAAATGACCCTGTCCCAACAATTTTCATTGTGAATTGTACTTGGGACCTGCCGACTAACTGATGCCTGAGATACTGACACTAAGCAGGGTTTTCCTGTTTGCCAAGATAACTGCAGTCCCTCATTTTTTTTTTTAAAAAAAAAAAAATGCTCCTCCACCAAGGACAAGTTCAGTGGGTTGTACCTTGTACATACATTGACATGAACTGACCTTGTGTGATCTGGGATATCATATATCATACCAAAAACAGGGGGTATTTTACATTGGTGAATGAGCTACGGACTGGTAGGGAATTGAGATTTTACTAGCTCATAGTGATGCTTTCTCGTGATCCAAGTTGTGTAAACTAGCTATACGAATAGGCTATTACTTTTACTTCGACTCTTCAGACAGCAAGTTTTATTGTATTTCCTTATAAAGCTTTTATACATAGACAATCCTCTGTGTTTCATAAATCACTAGCGCCTTGATTATTATTTTGTTGTTGTTGTTTGTTTTGTTGTTGTTGCGTGCAGTTTATATTAGCGAATGCACGTGACCTCTAATTAACCAATGATTGCATATCATGCGTGCATGATGAAATTCTATTTATCCAGGAGCGAGCACATTTTCGGTATCCTGAAGGTACAAAACTACACATTATGCAGCATCAGTATACCTGGCCTACACAAAAATCATGATGCATTCCTGAATTGAACTATACCGGTATGGGGTAACCAGGTTTAACACGGGGGGCAATTTTGTCAATTGCTTCATCAGGTTGAAGAAATATACCACATATTTGTGCTGAATCATAAGATTCCAAAAGGTAATATTTTGTACTAACTACAGCCTAAGGTTTTTGAGTAATAGGCAAACACAGCAAAAATCACAAAAGGTCATTCAGTTGTTAAGGGTCAAATTTCAAAGTTGCTCTGATTTGGAATACCATAGTGGTGCCCTATTATTGGTGGAGCCATAGATTAAAATAAGAATATTTTTGACTGTCTAAAATGCTTACCAATGTAGGAGAAAAGAAACCAGGTCTACGTCATGTCATTCAATGGTGGTTAACTTGTTTGCCCCCTATATTTGTACTAAGCATTTGAGACATCAAAACTATTCCTTATTTGAATCAATGACCCCACCGAATTTGCACCATTTTGGCATCAATCAGCGGCAACTTTAAAATTTGTCCCCTGTACACTGAAATTTAACCTTCTGACCTGCTTTTGATGTTTCTAACCTTAAAGGTCCATGGCCCGACGCTAATAGCCAGCCCTCGTCCCCAGGGACCCCCATATTTTACCGGAAGTTATCACAATGTTGGTATCAAGAAAGCTACTATTTTAAGCAATTTCCCATGTGAAATTTAGTGGCAAAAGATGTTTTTTGGTTTGGAAGTTAAAAACGAAAATGTGCCCCAATTGGTCGACCAAATTAATTTACACAGTACTCTCTGGGCTTACATATCACGTTTTTATCCCCACATCAAAACGGATTAAAATATCGACGCGAAACTTACAGATGGGAGTTTTGGGGTGGAAATCCATTTCATTATAATGAAATCTTCCGTATACTTAAATCGGTCCATCCCCCCATTTAACTCCAAAACTTTGGGTTTTCCGATAGTAACAAACTGTAGCCTTTTGGGAATCCTTAAGTGTTGGACAAATGATGTGCATACTTTTCACATGCCCGGTCCATTTTATCACTTAAGTCCCAAGGGGGGGTCTCATAGTACCCAACATTTTTTTGGCGATATTTTTCCGGTTACGCAATCAAATTTTTCAAGGAGGTTTTTTTTGTCTAATTGTCTGATTTTGAATAGCCCTTCTCCTGAGTACTAAAAAAAAATAATTCCCCGCCCACGGTTTCATTATTAGAATAATTAGGTTTTGGTCCCTAGGAACCCCCCCCCCTTGGGCAGCTAACTGAAGTGAAAATCAATATATTTGACTAATTAAAAATTAAAGTAATTAAATCGTGTGATTTATTGCTTAGAATATATACCTTAGGAGGCAAATTAATAATTAATATACTTAAATCAAATAACCTTTTTAATATGCTGATAGCTCAATTTAATTTTGTCATAACCGTGCTCTTAACTGTGTACTCTATGGGGAACCAAGGTGATTTTGAAGTTCTGAGAAAAAACAAGATGGTATTAATTTGCTCATATTTTGCAATGATTTTTAATTGGTTATTCTAGATTAGTATAATGAATTGATTTTGGTTCAAAACCTTATTAATTGGAAGTTTGCTGACGGATGGATATGTGCTAACCACTCTTTTTCGGAGAGTAACATTTCAATGGCCTTAGGTTCATAGGTTCAAAGTTCGGATTTCCTTTTTATTGTGGGTATGTGATTCTTATGTGACCACCCCATTTACTTGTTTAGTGTCATAATAAGCAAACCCATGGGAAAGTGGTTATGTGGGGTTGGGTCCCTAGGAACCCCCCCCCTCTTGGCACTAACGGAAGTTTTTTTTTTTAGCTTGGGGACTTAAGTGGGTTTTACATTTTGTAACCCTGTGTAATCCTTAATTGTCCCCTACCTGGTTATAAGCTACCATTCCAGAATGCTATTATGCATTTGTTGTGTAGAGGATAGTGTGCTGAGGCTGAATAATAAGTATCGTTTTGTCCCCTTTCAGGATACCAATTTTGCTCAAATTTCTTGATGGCTTAAGGACTAATTGTTTGATAATGGACGATATAGTGAACAGTACAAATAAAAGGAACACACTATAATAGGAATAGGTGATTTTAGGGTTTTGTTTTCATAAGTGTATAAAATGCAGTTAAAGGACGTTCAGATTTAGAACACTTAAATACGTGTAGCTTTTTTTCACGGTCTCTAAATGTTTGAAGTTGATATTATATTAGATGACCATTGACCTCAGTATGTGACATCAAACTTCATTAACATTAAAAATTTACGGAGCGGACCCCTGTCTTGTGTTTAGTGGGAAATTGCTCCTAGATCTAACAAGACAAATAACACTACCTCCGTTTTTTTATGGTTATGGTCAGGTTGGTAGTCATTTTCCTCTAGGGACGTAAGGGATACATATCCTAACGTCCCTTAACTGCATTGAAATGCACTTTTGAACTAATTATGCATATTGCTATGTTGATAAAGAAGCTTTCGCTAGATTTTTTTGTTAAAAGCAATTTTTCACTTGATTTTGTTTCTTTGTAAGGTGTGGATTTGGGAAAAATATGTTGCCATTTTTTTCAAGACCATTTTGCCCCTGAAATCCAAGATGGCCGCCATGAGGTGAAAAAACACAATTTTTTGACAATTTTTCTCAATGAACTGCAGTTATGAATATGATGTGAATTCTATTTTGCTAAAACAGCAATATTTATGGTTTCTACAACTAGGCATTGCCATCATTCATCAAATAAGATATTATTTTATGTTTGCCCGCTATTTTGTAATTCAAATGGCTGCCACCTAACAATAGAGCGTGAAAAAGGTGCATTTCCAAAAGTTTGGTGTCTTTGGTTAATAAGTCTTTTCAACAATGCTTTATTGGAACAAAACGGTAATATTTTGATAGGAGCCTGTGAGCTGCATTTGGGCATAAGGTTTGCCATGCTTTCCATTTTCTTTTCTGTGAGATATTTACCTTCAAGCATCAAAAAATAGGAGAAAATTGATATCCGAAACACAACATCAGAATTATAAAAAAAAAAATTAAAAAACACTTAGCAGCTCAAATTCTTCCAAATATCAATGTTTCTTGTTGCCAAACATGTGTAGAAATTATGTAATGATGTTTTTCCTTGTATTCTCAATTTATTTTTAATTTTTTTTAAATACAAACATAATGTCCGTGAAAACCTTGTTTATTACGTTATCCTTCACAAAGCAGTTGCTAAGTTTGGTAAAACTTCTACTAAGATATTGATTGTGCATCTTATTTCAATGTAAACATAATGACTACAATGACTATTAAAAAGTCTAAGAAATGTTGAACTTTTTAAAAAATGCGACCTTTTAAAGGAAGTGTATTACGTTATCCACATTTCTCAGCAACCAAACAAGCTATTTAAATTTTGATCAAGAGTGGCATAGATACTTATTTTCCGACCACAAAAAATATATAAACTTTCAATCAGATACATCTTAGTCAATGGGAGATGTGAAAAATGGTCACAAATGTTTACTACGTTATTGTGTATTACGTTATCGTTTATTAATTACGTTGAATGCGTTTTAGTTTACATCATCAACTATAATTTGGCTTTGGAATGACATGGTGTCAATTAAATGTATCTTTAGAATAGATTAGTAAAAGGTATCTTAATATTTGTTTATTATAAGGTATAATTCAATACTCAAGGATAACGTAATAAACAAAACAAATTGGAGCATATTTCTTGAGTTTAATTGGCTACTCAAACTTTAACTTCATACAAATAAAAATTGTTCCCGGTAACCTCTCCGATAATGTCATTAGTTGGCATATTTTGTTGATTTAAAATTTTGATAACGTAATAAACCCTATTCTTTTGCTGTACAAAATGTTTGTGTGCATACTGTGTAGTAACGTAAGAAGTGTTGTTGGCAATATTATTTTTCCTGTTATAGGTATTGAATACTTAAATGTTTAAAACATAAAACATACAATTTTGAGACAATTTTTTGGGTGTGTCTCACCTCCAAAAATGCACCGTTTTCATGAAAATCGACCGTATGCAAGATCAGGTAGAACATTAACTCGCAAATAATTCTTAAAATGATCATTCATCAATTTTTCAGGCCTAGTTCGCTCAGACCAAGAGCAGGAGCACAACTATTACTAGATATTATCATATCCCGTATACGTCCCTAGAGGAACATGACTAGCAACCTGACGATCACCGCAAAAAAAGGAGGTAGCGGTATTCGCATTGTTAGATCTAGGAGGACTTTCCCCGTAAACACAAGGCAGGGGTCCGCTCCGTGATTTATGAAAAGTGGCAAAAAATGGCATTTAGGATAGTGCTTTAATAATCACTGTTGGTAAACCATTGAGGGTTCGGTAGATATATTATTAAATAACTTGAACTAATCTCCAAAATGGTCACAGAATAATGTATCAACAATCCAACAATGGGAAACATAAAAAAATTGACGAGGGGCACGGTTTAATACAAGTCCAAATTCAAACATTGTTAAAAATTCAGTTCATACTCAAAAATTGCATCGCTGTGGTACCAAATAAAGTTTTAAATTCCTTTAACTGATTTGCAGTGAGTTGCAATAAGTTGCCGGTAGATAGAATATTATGTAACGGCAAGGCAATATACGGTTGCAGAGGAGGTATAAACTTAGTTATATATATTTATATAGTTGTATACATTTGGGACCAATTTGCTGGCATGGCTGGAATTGATCAATTAAAAAAAAAATGATTCTGCTATGTAAAGGCTACCAGAGAGCAATACATGAATACAGTTACCATACTTTGTTTTGACCGGAAACGGGCAGTTACTTGCATCTATAGCCAACAACAAGACGGGTGTTTAAAATCTCTAAATTGCCTTTGGCCATAACTCTGATTATGTGTCACATGAAAAGCAAATGGCAAGATAAAACTTCTGCTGTTTTCAAAAAATTTGTTTCTAAAAATTTGTTTAAGGCATTTCCATGTTATTTCTAACCTTAAAGTATAGCCCACAGGTAGGGCAAACTATGCCTTGATCCCTTAAAATGTTGGTATGATTTGAGTAACAATGATGCCAATTAAATATTTCACCTTGTACAAACTTTGCCCCTGCAAGTGCAATTCCTTTTCTAATCTATGTTCTAGACTTTATGGTTATTATTTATCATTGTAGCGATCGGAGTCAAATTGTTAGATGCTGTTTTATATATGTCCTGTAGTTTGTTTATGAACTTATATGTAATACCTCCGTTAAACAATTGACGTATTGCAATCCAGTGAAAAGAAGCAAAAAAACAGAGATTTTACATCATGTGTAATAGCCCAGATACAGAAGAAAAATTACCTTAGGGGGCCTATAAGTTATACAGGGGCGAGTAAAAAAAATTACCCTGATTGGTATGCATTTTTAATTTTTAAATATATATTGCTAAATATGTGGTAAAACGGGCGGAGAGCGTATTTATTAGCGTTTATTTTGCTTGGCAAAGATAATTCCAATCGGGTAAAAGTATCAGGCCGAGCTACAGTCTTTTGAATCAGTAGTCAGAGGTTTCCTTATCTAGGGATTCCAATTTGAATGCCCCGTGGCCAACTAAGAAGGGAAATGACTCCCCAAAATGAGATAAGAGTATGTCTATGTTATGTCAATAAAGTGGGATCTTAAAGGTATAAAAGTAAGTGATAATGCTAGCTTTCTGAAATACCTTTCCAGAGTGACATATTTTGGTGACAAATATAGACAATACTTTAACCTCAAAACGCTGTCACCGATGTATGTTCCACCATATGTATGATTATTCACTCTTCAGAAACTGATACATGTATCAAGCAGGGTTGCACAAGTTTTTAAACTGAGGGTCAACATCTCAGAAAACAGATTCCAAAAACCTATAGTTATAGGCAAACATGACCGTGATGACCCTTAAAGCATCCAGAAATATAAAATTGTGTGTACCAACACCTTAAAATAAGGGTGTATGCGCAATGTCCCACTAATGCAACCTTGGTATCAGTTAATTATTTTTGAACTGATTGGACATTTTGAGTTATGAGTGATGAGGATCTAGATACGTTAAGAGGACATCGATGGTAAAATGTGACTGAAAATTTGTGGGGTTTAAATAGCGTCAAATTTATTCTGCAGCAATAGATAGCCTCAATTTTCTGCCGCGACACTGATTCGCTCACTGAACGCGTTCATTTAATGTGAATCCGTGGTACAGAGCGCAAAAACTTCGATTCAAACGACTGTAGCTCGTCTATACCTAACCGATGTCACTGAATTCCTTCGATCTTCAAAAATGGCGGACACAATCATGGTCAATGTTTTTTACTCACATTGTAGTCTTAATGAAACTGACAATACCCCGTTGAATAAAGGGAGACTGCTAAAGCACAGTGTGAATATGGTGAAACCAAGTATGGCCCTCTCACTGACGTTGCGACTTTCAGTAACACAATGATTATAATTGACAAATTTCTGGTACTGGTACAAGAAAATTTATGGTACTTGGTTACACATAGAAAATATTGTTATTAAAGATGAAACATTTGCTTATATTTTGGACACATACAAATTAAAACGAGTTACATGTCAAAATTCTTGGAATAATGATTGCTGAAAGCTCACAGGAGAACATATGTGACCAATAGTTAAAAAAGTATTTCTAGGGGAATAGGTTATACTGAATAAGCTCACAACACTTTGGGCCAGAACGAATTTACTATATTCTTTATACTGTACCCTTATATTGCCATTATTTAACACTATGGCATCCTGTTGGGGGTATGGTTAATGCAAATAGTATATTACCTTGACAAAATATATAAATTGCAAAAACGTGCAGTAAGAATTATATCCATAGTGAATTTGAGTCAAGGCGGCCTCTTTTTAAAAAAAAATATAATATCCTAATTGTTTATGATATATCAATTCGAACTCTGACCTTTATGTATAGACACTTTAACAATCTACTTCCAGAATCATTAAACTCTGTATTTTGCAGACAAAATAGTTTCTCTGATTACATACCACAAATACTGAGAACTCAAATGTAGAAAAACACAATGAAATTTGCTTCTAAGTCGGTTAGAAATCAGCCCAAACATGAATCATTAGAGAAAAATGTGAAACTCTCAAAACTAATGACTCTTTTTTCAGTTCGAAAGTAACAAAATATCTGATAATTGAACTACATTTGTTTTTTTTGCCTTCTAAATTTATTTTAACTGCAATTAATTGTTCGTGGCTTTTCGTTGTCTGTTATTGTTTTTTGGTCATTTTATTTTATTAATTATATGCTTTTATTGTGTGGTGTGTGTTGTGTGTGTGTGTGCGCCTCTTTTTGTTAATAATAGTTTTTAATGTTTGTTTGTTTGTTTGTTTGTTTGTTTGTTTGTTTGTTTGTTTGTTTAAAGTAATGGTAATTTAAGGCTAAATCTATTTTTGGTGGTGACCCCTATCGGGCAATTAGGCCTTTTTGTCATCCCCTGCGTTCTAAATGTGTGTTATTTATCGATTGTCTATGTGGTATGTATTGTGTCGAATGTAAATTAATTATAATGATGATTATGATGATGATTATAATCATGGTGATATACATTGCTACTATTACCGATTAAGCCCTCTGCATTTCCATTACAATAGTGTCCATCAACTTGGAGCATTGGTATGCAGTCTAAAGCGTATCCCCTATGTGGTCGCCATATAATAAACACATGGAGCAAAGCTTCACTTCATCCTAATTGGACAGAACTCCAGCAATGCTATTTGCCGGAGTTAGGCTAAGTAATCTTGTTTCTGTAAACCACCTCTTAGCCAGCAATAGCATATGACTTAAAATATAATGTCATTTTTTGGCCAATGCCAAATGACAATAAGTTAGCAATATGGTTCATCAAATTTACATTATGTAGGGCAGTGCCAGCCACATCCCTAACGTCCCCTTAACTCATTTTAATTGCACTTTTGAAAAATACGGAGCGGGACCCGTCTTGGGTTAGGAATTGCCACAAGAAAGATACCGCTAGCTGAGCTCCTTTTTGCGGTGATCATCAGATTTTCCCTCTAGGGACGTTAGGGATAGAGATTTTCATCCATATTGGATGTCAAGATTGCTCCTCCTTTAGAAGTGCTTCTGAAATTAAACACAATTTGTTAAATGTGTTTCTTTTTGTTCCATTTGGTTATGTATTTTAACTGATCTTCTTGTCTGTTTTGAGCCATGTGCTAATTTGATTGAGGCCGGCATCTTGACATAAAATCAAAACAAGAACTTAAAAAATAATCATGATATTTGTGTTTCCAGTTCATATTTTAGTGCCTTTATAAAGACTCAGGCTGTTTGCACAGATACCATGGTATGATTTTTGCGTCAAATCATATTTTACTTCCTGGTACACAGTAACTTGGCAGCCATATTGGCCGCTATAGATATTGAATTTGAAGCACTATTTGTACAAAAACAGTTATATATGAGTTTTTTTCCAATAATGTTATTCATTAGAATGTTTTTAATCACACACAGAAACACCCTGGTGATTTTTTAGGCCTAGTTCACTCAGACCCAGAGCAGGAGCATAACCATTACTAGAGCTCCGCTCATTTGGACTTGGGTAAACGAAAAAAGAGAATATCCCGTCCTTCAGAAGGGACCTAAGTTGTCGGTTCCACGTATAGAGAGTCATACCTGTATATTACAGTCAGTTTCAAAAATCCTGGTCAGCTGACTAGGATTAAGGGATATTATCATATCCCTTACGTCCCGAGAGGAAAATGACTAGCAACCTGATGATCACCGCAAAAAAAGGAGGTAGCGGTATTTGTATTGTTAGATCTAGGAGGACTTTCCCCGTAAACACAAGGCAGGGGTCCGCTCCGTGATTTATGAAAAGTGGCAAAAATGGCATTTAAGGATTTAGGGATAGAGTGTTTTAATAATCAAAAGTGAAGAAAAACTCCAACAATGAGTAACATAAATAAAAATTAGGTGCGGGGCACGGTTTAAATACAAAGTCAAAATTCGAACATGTTTAAAGATTCAGTTCATACCCCAAAAATGCATCGCGGTACCAAAATATAAAGTTGAATTCATTTTAACTGGATTTGCAGTGAGTTGAGATAAGTTGCGGTAGAATATTTATATATCGGCAATGCAATGTACGGTGCAGAGAGGTATAAACTTAGTTGATTTGAAACTCATCTAGTCATGATATACAATGGTGTCATTTTGAATAAAATTCTCTAATTGGGAATTAGTTTTGGGAAAATGTGGAAAAGTCACATTTCTGATTCATGTTTTTTGAAAAAAGATATGACATTTAAAAAAGAGCTCTGTTACACTATCTTGCTTTGAGAGAAGAAGATTGTATTCGAATTTGGCGTTTTCAAATATGACACTGTAAACTATGAGAGATAACACTTCAAAGAAAATGATATAGAAACATAATGCAAAATAGTTTCAGCATTTATTTTGTTAAAATTACATTTCAAATTTCTAACTGAATTTTTACTTCAGTTTATACTCATGAAAATCTGAACGCTAATAATACCTGTTTGAACGTTTTCTGTGTGGAGCATTAATATTATTATATAGTTTTAATTACATTTTGGACCAATTTGCTTGGACATTGTCTGAAATTCATCAATTTGAAAAAAAAATCTTTGATTCTGATATGTAAATGAATTTCAATAGATGTATGCACATTATCGGCTAACAAAGAGCAATACATGAATGCAGTTACCATACTTTTGTTTTTGACTGGAACGGGAGTGTATTTTCTGCATCTATAGCAAAAGAAGAGCGGTGTTAAATATCTCTAAATTGCCTTTGGCCATAACTCTGATTTATGTCACATGAAAGCAATTGACAGATAAAATTCTGTTGCTTGTCAAAAATTTGTTTCTAAAATTATGTTTTAGGCATTTCCATGTTAGTTCTAACCTTAAAGTATAGCCCACAGGTTTATTTGCATATTTCCTTTCTATTTGTGTTTCTAGACTTTTTTATGTTATTATCTTATCATTTAGCAACCAGAGTCTTTGTTAGATGCTGTTTTATATCTGTTCCTGTAGTTTGTTTATGACTTATATGTAATAGCCTCCGTTAAACAATTGAAAAGAAGCGAAAAACAGATACAGAAGATACAAAATGACCTTATAAGTTATACAGGGCGAGTAAAAATAGACCCTGATTGTGTCTGCCATTTTGAATTTTTAAAAAAAAAAAAAAAAAAAATGTGGAGCATTAATATTATTATATAGTTTTAATTACATTTTGGACCAATTTGCTTGGACATTGTCTGAAATTCATCAATTTGAAAAAAAAATCTTTGATTCTGATATGTAAATGAATTTCAATAGACGTATGCACATTATCGGCTAACAAAGAGCAATACATGAATGCAGTTACCATACTTTTGTTTTTGACTGGAACGGGAGTGTACCTGCATCTATAGCAAAAGAAGAGCGGTGTTAAATATCTCTAAATTGCCTTTGGCCATAACTCTGATTTATGTCACATGAAAGCAATTGACAGATAAAATTCTGTTGCTTGTCAAAAATTTGTTTCTAAAATTATGTTTTAGGCATTTCCATGTTAGTTCTAACCTTAAAGTATAGCCCACAGGTAGGGCAAACTATACCTTTTAATCCATAAAATCTTGGTATTGGTTTGAGTACAATTATGACAATTAAATATTTCCCCTGTACAAACTTTGCCACCTGCAAATGCATATTTCCTTTCTATTTGTGTTTCTAGACTTTTTTATGTTATTATCTTATCATTTAGCAACCAGAGTCTTTGTTAGATGCTGTTTTATATCTGTTCCTGTAGTTTGTTTATGACTTATATGTAATAGCCTCCGTTAAACAATTGAAAAGAAGCGAAAAACAGATACAGAAGATACAAAATGACCTTATAAGTTATACAGGGCGAGTAAAAATAGACCCTGATTGTGTCTGCCATTTTGAATTTTTAAATACTATATTTCTAACATGTGGTAAAATCGGAGAGCGTATTGCATTATCTTTATTTTGCTGCAAAGATAATTCCAATTGGTTAAGTATAGGCCGAGCTACAGTCTTTTGAGTCAAGTAGTCAGCTTTTTCCCCTATCTACGGATTCCCATTTGAATGCACAGCGGCCAACTAAGGAAATGACTCCCCAAAATAATAAAAAAAAAAAAAAAAAAAAATGTAATAGCCTCCGTTAAACAATTGAAAAGAAGCGAAAAACAGATACAGAAGATACAAAATGACCTTATAAGTTATACAGGGCGAGTAAAAATAGACCCTGATTGTGTCTGCCATTTTGAATTTTTGTGGGCCGCCAGCTATAGCTGGCAGGACCACTTAGCAATCCGTTGTGCGTGTGTATGTGTGTGTGTGTGGATGTGTGTGTGGATGTGTGTGTCACAAATTGTTAAGTTTTTTATTAAATTGACCTCAATTGAAAAGTTTAACTTCAATTGGAACCAAACTTCTGTCATAGGTGCACAATGGGATCCGTCATATGATGATGAGGTCAAAGGTCATGTTGAAAGGTCAAAGGTCATGTGAGGTCAAGTTGAAAATGGGCTAAAAATGTAAAATTCATCTAAATTGAAAACTTGAAGTTCAATTGGAACCAAACTTTTGTCATAGGTGCACCATGCGATCCCTCATATGTTGATGAGATCAAAGGTCACGTGCCAGAGTCAAAGGTCATGGGGCGGCCACAGCTTATATTCTTTGAATATAGCGAGCGCGAAAGCCGAGAACCGCGAAATTCTAGTTAAATACTATATTTCTAACATGTGGTAAAATCGGAGAGCGTATTTCATTATCTTTATTTTGCTGCAAAGATAATTCCAATTGGTTAAGTATAGGCCGAGCTACAGTCTTTTGAGTCAAGTAGTCAGCTTTCCCCCTATCTACGGATTCCCATTTGAATGCACAGCGGCCAACTAAGGAAATGACTCCCCAAAATGATAAAAGGGTATGTCTATGTTTATGTCAAATAAAGTGGGATCTTAAAGGTACAAAAGTAAGTGATAACGCTAAGTTTTATTTCAAATACTTTTTCAAGATGGGGCATATTTTGGTTTACAAATAAAGACAATACTTTAAACCTCAAAACGCTGTCACCGATGTTTGTTCCATCATATGGTATGATTCATTCAACTCTTCCAGAAACTGATACATGTATCAAGCAGGGGTTGCACAAGCTTTTAAACTGAGGGTCAAAATCTTCAGTAACAGATTCCAACCTATAGTTATAGGCAAAAGTGACCGTGATGACCCTTAAAGCATCAAGAAATATAAATTTGTGCACCAACACCTTAAAATAAGGGTGTTTGGCGCAATGTCCCCTAATGCAACCCCTGGTATCAAGTTAATTTATTTTTGAAATGATTTTTATGAGTGATGAGGACCTAGAAACGTTAAGAGGACATTGATGGTAAAATGTGACAGAATTTTTTTGGGTTAAATAGCGTCACATTTATTCTACAGTTAATAGATAGCTCGATTTTCTTATGGACATTGATTTGCTTCGCTGAACGTCGATCATTTCAATGTGGATCCGTGGACAGAGCGCAAAACCGACTACTTGATTCAATCGACTGTAGCTCGTTATATACCTAACCGATGTCAATGACTTTTGCAGAAAATTAAAGACAATGATCTAAGCTTTCAGATGGTACCACATACGTTAGATATATTTCACTTAGAAATTCAAAATCAGGGTCAAGTTTTTTACTCACCTTGTAGTAAACGCAACTTCCAATGTCATTGTTAAATTAAAGGACGCTGCTAAAGCACAGTGTGAATATCGTGAAACCAAGTATGGCCCTCTCACTTAAGATCTTGACGACTTTCCAGTAACACAATTATTATAATCGCGATGATAGACATTGCTACTATTACCTTACCCTCTGCATGTCCATTACAAGAGTATCCATCAACTTTGAGCATTGGTATGGCAAGTCTAAGTGTATCCTATGTGTCCCATATAATAAATACATGGGGCAAAGCTTCAATTCATCCTAATTGGGCAGAACTCCAGCAATGTTAGTTGCCGGAGTTAGGCTAAGTAATCTTGATGCTGTAGACCACCTCTAAGCAGCAATAGCATATGACTTGAAATATAATTTTTCAAGTTACATATGGGTCATCAACTTCACAATTATGTAGCAGTGGCAGCCACATCCCTAACCTCCCTTAACTTCATTTAATTGCACTTTTGAAAAAAAATACGGAGCGGACCCCTGCCTTGGGTTAGGGGAAAATTGCCACAACAAAGATAACGCTAGCTGAGCTCCCTTTTTTGCGGTGATCATCAGATTTTCCTCTAGGGACGTTAGGGATATAGGATGTCAAGATTGCCCCTCCTTTAGTGCTTTGAAAGTTAAAAACAACTTTGTTAAATGTTTTGTGTGTGTTTTTTTTGCTCCAATTTGTATTTATTTTAACTGATCTTCTTCGCTCTTTTGAGCAGTGTGCTAATTTGATTGATGGCGGCCATCATTAATTTGACAGGAAATCAAACAAGAAATTAAGATAGTTAATAATATTAGGTGTTACAGGTCAATTGTGGCTTAAAATACTCAAGACTGTTACGGGGAACCATTAACATAAATAAATAATACAGTGGCGTGAAATGTCTTGTGACATTGGGGGGGATGGGGTTGATGAAAATTTATGAATGAAAAACGGGGTTTGCTGATAAGATCCAGTACTAGCACACGTGCGCGCGAAGCGCGCGAAAAAGTTTGCCATTTTGAAGCTAATATCGTGAAAATGTAATGTAACTAAAAGAAAAATGCGCGCGAAGCGCGCGGAAATTTACCATTTTTAACTATTATGGTAAAATATGAGGTTATTTTTGGTCAAAAACACCATGAACGAGCATTCAACATTGGGGGGATGATCATATGGACACATCCCCCCTCACAAAATATTGGGGGGATCTATCCCCCATCCCCCCCCGGGATTGACGCCTATGTACAATAATGTCGAACATTATATAGCGCATTTCAACTATGTATCAAAGCGCTTCATTATTTCGCTGCCACTAGAATATGTCAGCTGCCTTACATAATGCCAAGGCATACTCATACCATTGGACGGCGCTCAATGGAAATATTCCCAACAGATCCCCATTAGCACATGGTGGAGAGAGGCAAGCGACGGTAAAGTGCCTTGCCCAAGGATACAAACAGCATGGCACGCGGAATCGAAACCAGGACCGTGGCTCATGAGGACGCGTCGTGTATCCACGGGACCCATGAATATGGCGGCAAAATATATTTTATGGATTTTTTTAAGGGTGATTTATGCTGTGGAAAATTTAGTACTTTGGATGGTTTTTTTTGCCTATGTTGGTGGCCATCTTGGGATTTACCAACTTAGTCTGTTTGGAAAAATTGGCACATTGTACATGTTGAGGTCTGGACCTCAAAAAGAGACAAACTCAAAGTGTTACAAAAAATGCCTTTTAACAAAAAAAAATCTAGCGAAATTACATAGCAGTGTACATAAAGAGTGTAAAAACCAGTCAAAAATAGTTTGCCACCAAAAGAGCGAATAACTGAACCTTTCACCTCCAAAAGAGTAAGAGTGAACGCACTCTATAAATGTGTGTCTTTCAACTTTTAAAGAGTGGACTTCATCGTTAGAGAGTATAAATAACAAAATAACTCTCAAAGTATTTGAGATTAAAGCAGCAATGTAACGAACCTAAGAGTTATAAGATCAAACCTGCTTCTAGTAGCATGCGGTAGTTTTTGACCACCATTTATTTTTCTTAGCTTTTTTGGACTTAGAATTTTTCCTTCTAACCTGAAAAAATAATCAAAATTTTATATATTTTAAAAGAAGCAGTAGTGAGATTCGAATCCGATACCACTGTATAACCCCAAGACCAGCGAGGATTGGTGTGCCAGATTTGCAATTCTAATCCTTGATAACATTTACGGAATAAATCGCTATACTGCTATTGTGGTCAGCAATCAATATAATGAATAGCTCCGCTCTGGAACGGTTGCCACAACCTATGCTCCAGGAGCATGAGTGGTGGTCAAAATCTCACACGTGCCTTCTAGTATCCCCACACCTTCTCAAAAAGGCGTTGTTTCATTTCACAAACGGCAATATATTTTTGTATTTGAATAGAATTTTTTAATTCAGTTAGTATTGTTTTTGCTTTTGCTTTTTAGGAAGCAAAAGTATTAAGAGCGTTGTCACTCGATTGCTCCTCAGTTAATCTTTTATCAGTTGGGCCATTCTCCGTTAAAGTGTTAAAAAAAACATTTTTCGTGTCGCTTACAGTCATAGGTGCAACGAGAGATTTTGAGGCACCTGAATATTGTGTCATAATAGTAATTTCATATAGATTAGGCACGCAATATATTTTTACCATGTATTTTGCTACAGAATGTCTTAAAAGAGAGGAAGAAGGCGATTCTGATTTGCTTATATTTCAATATAAAACATAGGCTGAATTTTGTATTTGCTCCTATACGAAATTAGAAATTCCACAATTTTTGTACCAAAGAAACATTTCTGAGCTCAATCCATTCAGATGTGAATAATTCTGATGGAAACCCGGGGGGCCACTTGTATTCAGAGGTGGATATGATGCGTGAACAAGAAAACGCGTAAAAAGGGTCTCTTTTTTCCAACAGGCGATGTACGCGCGTACATTGATTAGGGTGTCAAAAACAACAAAATATGGAAAAAAGGGTAGGTTTTCTTCGTAACCCTGAAATTGTGATGTATGCGAGATCAAAATCATCAAAAATGTTGTAATTTGGAAGCAAAGTAACATGAGCAAAGCCAGATAATAAGGGTATATTATCAACACAATGCATTGCTCACTTGTTTACGGTAGCAAAAACTGACAAAAGACTTGTTTATGGTGAGCAAAAACACACAAATGCTTGTTTAGGGTATGTTTTTCAGTCGGTGGAAATACGTGTTTAGGGTGCATTTCGGAAGTCCATGTTCACGCATCATATCCACCTTCGAATACAACTGCCCCCCCCCCCCCCCCCCCCAAAAAAAAAAAAAAAAAAAAACAACTGCCCCCCCCCCCCCCGGGGGATGGAAAGCCTTACATCAGGACAAAAATCAGTACTCTCAATATTTTTAGGGACACCTGATTGGTGAAATCTCTCGTTGCACCTTTAAAGGCTGTTTTGCTCGTTTAGAATGAATGCTTATTAGTATAAATTATACTTAGGAGTTATGCTTTTAAATGATGTGGGCTAGAACTTGTAACCGGGCCGAAAGTATCAAGCAATAAGGCTGATAATCCATAATTCTCGGTTTTCGCCATGTCGCCAGCCAAATCCATTCTTAAAAATGGCCCCTGCTCGTTGCCCAAGAGCGCATATCACAGGTAAACATGACATTTTTTTCAGCCTTCTATTATGCCCTATATAACAGTTCAAACACGATAATATTGGATTATTACATTCGTAAGTTCTCTGAAGCATGTCGCCAACAGATACGTTACCATAATTTCAAATTGATACAAAATTGCCAAACATTAACGTAGAAGAATGTTCTAATATCCGATAAATCAAGCCCATGTCAATTTATATTATACATGTTTTGCATAAAAAATTTGGTTTTGAAGTAACAATTTCCAGGCCTGTAAATGAAAGGAAATCCCTCATGTTACGTTCTACCGCCACAGATACGTTACCTACTTCCCGCTGCGCTCTTGCTAAACGCTGTGACACATAAAGTCGAATGCCACACCATGCTTTAGTATGATGTAAATATAGATAATCATGAGCTAGATTGTGTTCGGGAAAATAACCAGCGTGAGCGCTTGATTTGGTTAACTTAGGTCGAGCGGCCGTAGTGCCGCGAGACCCTAGTTAACCAAGTCCAGGGAGAGGGGGGGGGGGGGGGGGGGGGGGGGGTTGAAAGTCTGCTATTTTATCGAACGCCATCATAGCACATTGATTATATACATATACTTAGAGTATGATACATAAATAACATTTTAACACAATATTTTTGGTTAAAACATCTAAAATTGGATTGATAACGAATAATTTGTCGCAATTTTAAAATTAACATATTTAAAAACACTTTGTCCTTGTCCCTTCTATTGACGAGCGTTAACCAAACACCAAATGGGTTCTATTGTATTGCTCTGGCCATTAACCTTCGAGGAACTAACTTGCTAATGGTTGATTGATCAGTTCTTTGCTAAATAACGAAGCAAATAAATGGGGAGTGTTTTTGGTTTAGCCTTGGAGTAGGATTTGAATAAAAGAACTCAACCAGCCTATACAAATAAGACTATTAACCCTAATTCTCCTAAACATGTCTATATTGATTATGTCGTGCAGAAATTACATGGAATTATCAGTGGTTTTAGCCCTTGAGTTAGTACATGTATTGTAGCCAGTTGGTGCAATTGAATAGGGTTGAAGATATGAAGAATCAGAATCAACAATCTTGAACTGATGACGCTGTCGCTGTTTATAGTCTATTTCTGAATTATTTACGTATCCCTTTATTGATTGGGTGTGATGTCGACATTGTGGAAGCCAGCATTTGATTTCAAATGGCAATGACGGCTTAGGATGGGGTGCTTCTGCAATTTTGATCTCAAGAGTTTGAAGCTGACTTAGTACTATTTTTTTTTTGGGGGGGGGTGTACCCTCTATCTTCAACCAGTGTTTGGTCAGATCATAATGTTCCTCATGGGGTGGGTTTTTGTTGTTTGTTTTCCATTTTTGTCTTCTGAAATGCCCTTAAGGAATTTTTTGCCACAAATTTTAAAATGACCGTATGAAATCAAATCTGAATATCGTGAATTATATCATATATTGCTGCTGTAAAATAATACATTGTGGTCATGTCTATTTATGAGAAACTTGTTTGATGAAAGAGCAATCTATGTTTTAAGTTCATTTACAGGTAGCATGCCGCTCAATTTCTCATAGCATACGTTGCAATAGTTGAAACCATACTCATTGTATCTTAAGTTGGGCCATCAGTATATATACAGATCGCGCCGCTGTAACTACTGTCAGGACTTGTTTTTCTAGAACCATTACCGTGACCCGCGCGTTCAGTTGTGACCCCCAGCTCCGAGTGTGTGTCATTTATTAATAACAGCTCTAGAGCTGTTATAAAAGAGACATGAGGAGATTCCAGAAAGAAAGCGCCCCCAATTTTTCTCGAACCTAGGTTTTTTACATATTTGGAATGCTTACATGTGTTAGATCAACACCTGAGTGAATAGCCGAATAAGCCCGTCTTTATGTAATAGATGAGGAATTTGAGTAGTTTCTGTCGTGCATTCAAAGAGTTCTATATCTATCGAGAGGCAAAACGTTACGTAATCTTTAGAATTCACCGTCTCGCATGTTTTGCCGACCACAAAGAAAACAGAGAGTACCACCAAGAGAAATCAATGCTGCCTCCGCCGTCTTCCACATACTGTGGGTGCCGCTTTTGCATAATCCCTAATGGTAGTGATACAAATTATGTATGTGGTTAGAGGTTGCCAAGTTAATAATAGTGTACCTGGATCATTGTGCTCAGATACTCTTTTTTCTCATATGCATGGCGCGCTTAGGTGAAAGATGTGAATTCATTGAGGCGGTTTATTTAATCAAGACGAGACTGATTGTGTCATGTCATCGTTGTGTGGCCACGGTAGGACAAAATTTAACCACCCAATACAAACCCAACATCCAACAACCTGATATTTTGGCGGATTGTTTTTTTTTTTGTTTTAAAAAAAAAAAAAATCCGAAAAAAAAATTTGACAATTAGGGTAGACAACACCCAAAAACTGATAATTATTCCTGCAATATTCAAAATGCAGCGCCCAGCACGGACGACTGGTTTGAATGCGTTTTCACACCCCTTGTCGTGCACGACAGAAAGTCACAGCATGGTTTTCCATGGGGAACGATTACGATAGCAGGCAAGTTCAAACAAGGTTTCGGTTTTCTTTTGCACCTGTTGTTGGTCCAATAACCTTTTCCAAAGTCTCGTAGGTGGTCTACAACCGATCCAGTGACATTTGAGAGAAAATTCATATCCTAAAAAAATCTCCTCCTGTCACTTTAAAAATACACCCAGTAGCCTCCTCGAACCCGATTCTATAGTAGAGAACGCACGGGCAAACAATAGATAACAACAAAGAAGCTGCACGAGAAGTTATTACTTACGATATAGTGATTAAGTCGTAAGCAATGTACTTTTGATTAATAACGGCACGCTAAAGAAAAGGCCCGGCCAATACGTTACCCAGATACGTTACTTAAATTGAAGGAGGAGATTTTTAGGATACGAGTTTCTCTCAAATTTCACTAGATCGGTTGTAGACCACCTACCGAGAACGTTTCAAAAAGGTCATTGGACAAACAGGTGCGACGAAAACCGCACCTGTTTTGACTTGCTTCATCGTAATCGTTTCCCCATAGAAAAACCATGCTTTGACTTTCTGTCGTGCCCGACATAAACTACTAACATCATCTTATACTAAAGAACAGCGTATGCGGCTTGTTCACTTCAGGTGTGAATCTAAAAATTGGTAAGCTTCCAAATATGTAAAAAAACGGGGTTCGACAAAAAATTGGGGGGCGCTTCTTTCTGGAATCTCCTCATGTCCTCTTTAAAGACACTATAGTGATTTGCTAAATCAGCAAAATCGCAAAAAATCATCAAAAACAGATTTGTGCATGTATGTAACAAGTACAGGTATCCTAACATACCCGCAAAGGATAAGACCAGAAGCAACCTAATAGGACAGAATCAGAAATATTAGTCATTACTGTCCAACGGACACTTACTACACAGTAATTGAATGGAGAATCGATCGTGTGAATCTTTGGAACACTGCCGTTTTCTTCCTTTTCCTGTCAATTCTACAGCTGAAAAAGGTAACTTATGAGAAGTCTACAGACTTATCCCTTCACTTGAAGCTATTCCTGCAAATTTCAAATATTGTTCATCAAAGTCACTGATAGTGTCTTTAAGTGTTAACGTTAGGCAATCTACTAAAAATCGGATATCGTTTTAAGATCACCCAATGCATATTGTTTCCGTGTTCTTAAAATATTAAATTTACGAGTTTTTCAATAAAAAAATGATTTTCAGGATTCGTTAATGTTGATATTTGGTCATTTTTGAGACCAAACCTGAACACTTAACGGAGAATGGCCATTTAAAATCCCTTAATATATCGTTTCCATCAATTTCCCCTCTGCCTATAGAGGTTTGATAAAAGCTTGTACTTTATCCATACTTAATACACACTTTAAAAACATGTTTAAATCAAACAATTTAGAACATTTAAGTTTTGACATGTCATGTTTAGAGATTAAACTTTTTAGAAGCGTTTAATCTCTAACGTGGCAAATATCTAAACACCAAATGTTTAATTTCTAACCACCATCTTTTAATTTCTAAAACACAAGTGTGTAATTGCTAAACATTTACCCCCTAAACACACTTGCCTTCACTTGTCTAACACGGTTTTAGAGTGTAGTTAAATATGCAAGATTTTTGTCAAACATTAACGAATTCCCGAAAATAATACAATTTATGTAAAATTACAAAATAGAGCATTTAATTTTTGCTTTTTTTGACATACGAAGAAATGGGCGGATTTTTCGCCACGGCTGCATTATGAAAAAGTCGCCCAATTTGCTCTCCTCCGTGACGTCAAAGTGATGACCAAAAGATCGTGTTGACTCGAATTGTTATTGCGACACGTAATCTGATGGATTAATGAAAGTCATAATAAATTTGAAAATAAGTTAAGAATGAATATTTTGTTTCCCTTTCGTTGTGTTTTAATATTATTGATATAAAAACCATCGATCGTCAGTTCACAAGGGGGGGGGGGGTAGGACACTACCCTGCTCGCTTTGGGCTTTTGGGATTTCCGAATCGTAATTTGTGGAACTGCTACGTGATTTACTATGGTAATCCGTGTCTCAGTGGCATTACAAAATCTCCTCTAAACCCTAGTTCAATACATCTTAGTAATATCATGATAAATAAGGATAAATTAATTGACTTCAAATCCGTCGGGGTTATGGATTACCCGCTGCAAAATAGTGTTAAATATTTCCATACGGAGGTCATTTAATTTAAATATTCGTGAACAGCCCTAGTCTTTAAGCAGTCTGAGCGTAACCGTCCGATACTCGGTAGAGGGCCCTCCTACCGTTAAGTCTTTGAAAGGACTAGCACTCTAGTCGCGCCGGCTTTGATGCCGATTTGAATTCATGCTGTTGCCTGTTATGATGGCATGTCCTACCCCCCCCCCCCCCCCCCCCCCCGCAGTTCACTCGAATAGGAATGGCAACACTTCGATATGATTGTCACAACGACGAAATTATGGATGGTCATCACTTAGACGTCACCATTTGCCTGCGAAGTCGATTTGTCGGAATCGTTTTCGAGTAAGCTATTGGGCGGAAATTAAAAGGGCAAAATACTCAACAAATGTGGACAATTTTCACTTATTTTTGATTTATATTGTATCTACGTTACTTAAGCTTTCCATCCATACCAATTTTTCTAAATTCGAATCATGACATACATCCCCTCCATTCCGTGACTATCTACTTTGGCAAGGAGGTTTGACGATTGATTTGAGACTTCAAATGGACATTTAAGCAGTTTTAGCCCACATGGACCTCTGATAAATTCGGCAATTTCCACAGAGGGGTAAAGTTTCTACAGGGGTAATTTTTAAATAATCATTAAATGGTCCGGGATAATGATCCAAATAACGTTTAGAGTATAGCTCAAATTGGTCGTGTGGTAACAAGAGTAAAAACTCTAATGGTGACCTGGTCTGTAAAATGTCTCGTTATGGAATATACAGCAAATAGGCTAAAGGGCAAATGTTTATTCAGCAAAGGTCAAGGTCTTATACTTGTTTGATTGAGTTTAAAAGTATCTTTAAAACCAGAATTGAAGCCGTAAGTTTTCTTGGGACAATTTGCTTGGAATATGCCGCCTGGGTTTACAATAAGAAATTTCATTCGCGAAACAATCCTGTAGTTTTTGTTTATTTATATTATATTCTTGGTTTATTTTGATTGTAATTTATAATGTATATATTTTTAATTCAGAGCGTTTATTTTGTTTTAATTATGTAATTGTATATGTGTTCATTTCTTATTTTTATTTGTTTTTTATTTTACCTATTTAGTATCTGTAATTTGTTATTTCAAATTTTTTATTGTAATGATTACTTTATTAATATTGTATTTATTCAAAATTTGTGGTTTTAATTTTGTAATTGTATTTGTTGTTATTACTTCGTTTTATTTAACTTATTTAGTCATCTTTATTTTGTTTAGTGTTAATAATTTAAGTTGATTTTCATTTTAATGATTATATATTAATATTTTTTTGTATAAGGCTTTGATTTGATTAATTTTAAAAATATTTTTATTATCCTCCCGTTTGGTATTTTTTAAATTTGACTTTTATTTGTTATTATTTTGTCGTTTGTCTTTATTCTATTTTGTAATGATTTTTAAAAAAACTTATTGGTTTCATTTATTCATTTTATATTGCTATCCTTTTTGGGAAGGAGCTATATAAATATCTGGAATGATGTATATTCTTTTTTATGTTAACGATTTATTTTAATGATATTCATAAGAATAGTGTACACGGATTGATTTTGGTTTAATTTGTTAAATTGTTATATTTTCTAATCCGTTTATTATTTTTGTTCGTTTTATTATTTTTTTTATTTTTAATTGTACTGATCTTTCTCATTTCATTCCATGTGTTATTTTTTTTCAGTTTTATGTGTTTAATTTCTTTGTTATGCTTTTAGGCCTAAATGTATGACTTTTTGTGATGGCATATGCGAAAAAATCTATGTTACACCCAAGGCAATAAAAAATTTAAAAATACAAAGTAAACAAAGAAATACCCCCCCCAAAAAAAGTGGAATCGAACCCATACCAACAAGATCTTATTCTAATAAAGCAATGGACAGAGCCACAGAGCATTGAGGTAAGTTAAGTAAGTTAAACATTTTAGGCGCTAATTAGCTGCGTAATGTTTCGCTAGTGTTACGGGCGCGGCGCGCTGAAACAAATGGTATCATGGTTACTTTCGTCAAAAAGCTCTCTGTCCATGACCCCCCGATATTAGATTAACACGTCATCAGCCGGGCGAAAATATGAGTTTCCAGTTAGAGTAACCTCGGAAACTAACCGTTATTACCGGCCGGCCCGTACTTACCAACGACCCTACGTTACAAACGCCTGAGGGGAATCGGGGGACATTCAACGTCAACTGATTCCTTTTTTTGGAAACAGCAAAGTTATTTTCACTACAATATACGAGATTTTAAACCAAAATCCGCTCTCTAGAAACCGCAAGTTTCAGATACATCTTTACAGCAGTGTGAGTAGCTGATCTCGTACATACTTCAAAATCAAGTAAACAAACCAAACTTTCCATTTAAATAAAAACAAACAAATTTTAACAAAAACACCGTTGTTTACCTAATACAACTTTAAGCTAAAGAATTACACCTACAATTTCTATGGGTCAAATCACCACATGATCGTAATTTGCACGTACATTTTCACCGGCCGAATTGAACAACAGTACGAGAGCCGCCTAACAAAAACGTCCCCAAAATGGCCGAGTACAATTAATATATTACTGTCGCAAGCGATCCGAATTAAAAATATAAAATTGCATTGATTTAAATGGTGTTGTTCCGATTTTGAGTATTGTGTTCTCTACTTGATATGAGAGCCTGGCACTTGCACATACACCCCTCAAGTACCGTGGGAAACAAACTTGCGGTTTTGATGTAGCGCAATAATGCGTGTTGCAAAGCCTTATTCACTATTTCAATACGGGCTATAAAGTGTTAACCACTAAACGGAAAACGGCGGTTTTTGTTTATAACTTGGAATGAAAATGGATTCAGGGTCCTCAAATTTCAGGACGACAATAAGAAAAATACGGCATTTTTCATCTGATATCAAAATCGATACTACTTCCTGGTAAATCAGGGGGGTCCCAAAGACGATCGGAACACGCCCCTTTAAAGTATATGTTGTCTATTGCCCTCTTTGATCTTCTCGGGTTACATGGAGTGCACTTCCCCACACACACTTCAGTGGGACAAAATTCCTGATGCTACAAGTGTAGGTGTACCCTACATACTTTTAATTCAATGTAATTTTTATCAATTTTTTAGAGATACTTTTAAACTCATCAAGAAGTGAGTTGTTGAATTTCCACGATACCTCTATCCGTTTGGCATTTGCATTTTTAAATTTAAATTTTAGAACAAACATCGAATGTTTAGTTTTTATAACCTGTGTTATGTGTGTTTCTTATATCATACCAATAAGCGCATTATAGAGATTAGAAAACAAATCTAATCGAGCTTGCTGAAAACAAGGTTTGTCCCTACCGCCAAGTCCAAGTAAATCTGAATTATTTGGATTAATTAAGTATTTTCCCGGGTCTCACAAATCTATTTTGTTATCATATCTAGCACTTTTTTTCCAGCTTCTGATTATTTACTGAGGCATAATTTTTATGAATCAATCCTGGGTCTTGGACTAGTTCAAATCATCATATTCTACACCGAACGATTTTAAAAATCAATTGACAATTTCATAAAATTCTGGAGTATCTTTATTTCAATATTGAAATGTTAAAAATTGTTATTTTTTGCAAATTATATATGATACAGAGTTTGTGTTTTAAAATAATAAGACGAATTTATTTCTGATATTGAAATATCGTAAAAGCATTTTTTTTGCAACATTTGCGCAATTTCTCGCCTTATAAATAGGCCTACATTTTTAACTTATAAAGAGTTATCCCCGGGCATCGTCTGCGGTAAAATTTCAACAACAAAAAACATTGGGTCTTTGGGCGACATTTTTTAAAATAGGAATATATGAGGATCTTTGGGTGAAAGAGGGGACCACCCCTAAAATATTGTGAAAAATGTGCCCGATGGGGGGTTCCAGGGAAATTCCGGGGAATCAGGGTCCCCCGTGTCTTTATCATGGAAAGTAGTTTTGTGACCCCCCCCCCCCCCCCCCATGCATACCAAAGGGAAGTCAAAAGGACAAATTTGTTTCATTACGGATAATTTTAATCAGAATATCATTGGGGCCTTAATGTTGTATCACCCGCTATTTTGAGTGGGTGTTTGGATATTTCGTGTGCGGGTGGGATAGTCACTACCTGAATACCTGATAGGTCTATAACAATAAAGAATTTGGCTGTCTTCCTACCCTTGGATGATGAATGATGGATTTGAATTGAAACCTGTTGCGACTTCTACATACACCATTTTTTAAAAACGTATAATCGATGTGATTGCTTTTCTATGTAGGTTGATGAAATTTCCTTTGAAAACTTTCCAAAAAATACGAGCGATCCGGCGTGTGTTTCAAAGATCCAGCAATTTCTAACTTGGTCGCGTAAACCATGGTCTTCAGTACAATGGCAGGACCTTCGAAAACCTATCTTTTCTGCCCTGGCAGCCGACTTTTTCTTTCTACTATAGTACAAGAACTCCCGGCGGGAATAGCTGATCTTGACGAACAGGACTAACTATGGAAGGATACTTACGACAACAGAAAGGCAATGGAACCAGGGAGACGTTTTGCGAAAGGTTACAGGGTGCGAAAAATCCATAGGTGTAGTCGCTATGCATTTTTTTCGATTGTAAGGGAATTATTATGCTTTCAGGACGAACAAGTAGCAAAATACGACGGCCTTTCTCATCTAATTATCAAAATCGATACTCTACTTCCGGGATAATCAGGGGGGGGGGTCCAAAGACGATCGGAACCCGCCCCTTTTAAAGTAGATGTTGGGGTATTATTTGGCCCTCTTGTCATCTTCTCTGGTTACAGGGTGCACTTTCCCCACACACTTCATGGGGGACAAAATTCAATGCTACAATTGTAGGTGTAACCCTACATAAATTTAATTTATTTCCAATTAATTTTATCACTTTTGTTAGAGATACTTTAAACTCAATCAAAATGAGTTGTGTGAATTCCAAGTCCCCCACCGCTATCCGGTTTTGCATTTGCATTTTAACTTTTAGAACAACATCGAATGATTAGTTTTATAATAACCTGGTGTTTGTGTGTTAATCTTATATATCATACCAAAATCCATGTATAGAGATTAGAACACAATCTAATCGCTCTTGCTGAAAAAAAAGGTTTGCCGCCGCCAAGTTCCCCATAAATCCTGAATTATTTGGATTAATATTTCCAGGGTCCTCACAAATCTATTTTGTTATCTATCTAGCACAACTTTTTCCCAGCTTCTTGATTATTTACAACATGAGCATAATATTTATGAATCCATCCTGGGTCCTTGGACCTAGTAAGTTCAAATCACATATTCTACACAGAAACGATTGATTAACATCATTGACAATTTGCAGTAAAATTAAAAAAAAAAAAAAATACAAATATTGAAATTTAAAAAATTGTTATTTTTTGCAAATTATATTATATACAGGAGTTTGTTTTAAAAATAATAGACAATTTATTGCTGATATTGAAATACTCGTAAACAAGCATTTTTGCAACATTTTCGCAATTTCCTCTCCTTTAGGCCGCATTTTTACTTAGAAAGAGGTTCCCCGTGCATCGTCGTACCGTAAATTTGCCACAACAACAAACATTGGGTCTTTTGGGCGCCATTTTTTAAATAGGCCCTATTGTACTTTTGGGTTGACAGAGGGGACCAACCCTAAAATATTGTTTTTTTGAAAAAGTGTCCCGATGGGGTTCCAGGGAATTCCGGGGAATCAGGGTCCCCCATTTCTTTTATCATGGAAAGTAGTTTTTAAGACCCCCCCCCCCCCCCCCCCCCCCATGCATACCAACGGAAGTCAAAAGACAAAATTTGTCATTAAGATGAGGTTAATCAGAATATCATTTGGGGTTCCTGGTTTGTTCACCCGCCTTATTTTGAGTGGGTGTTTGCTATGTCGTGTGCGGGGTGGGATAGTCACTACCTGAATACCTGATAGGTCTATTTCCTTCCCCATAAAGAATTTTGGTGCAACCTGTTGTGTATTTCTAAATACAACCTTTTTTAAAAAGTATAATCGATGATTGCTTTTTCTGCATGTAGGGTTTATGAAATTTTTTCTTTGAAACACAGAAAATACTAGGATCCGTCTTGTTTTCAAAGCTTCCAAAGCAATTTTCCACTTTGGTCGGTAAACCATGGTCTTCAGTACAATGGCAGGACCTTCGAAAACCTATCTTTTCTGCCCTGGCAGCTTCGACTTTTTCTTCTACTATAGTGTCTGGGAGAGGGAGTGATCCGTCGTTGGGAATGCTGAATTCTTGACTACAGGCTAAACTATTGGAAGGCTTACTACGCACAGAAAATGGCAATGGAACCAGGGAGACGTTTTGGAGAGTGTTACAGGGTGCAAAAAATCCACGGTTAGTCGCTATGCATTTTTTCTTTTTTCTGATGTAAGGGATATTATGCCTATGCACTTTTCTTCCCATATAGTGTCTTTGGAGACAACCTTCTTGGAATATAAAAACATTTCATTTGGAACCTTTAAAAACAATAATCTTTACATCGCAAGGACTCCCGGGCAAGGACTTATTTCAAATAAGACTTAAGATGGACTTACAATTTTCAGAACAGTTTTTTGGTTCCTAATAGGCCTCAAATCCTCTATACGTAAAAATAAATCCGATATTGCTGAAGTAATTGATACGTGTAGATATGAGTTTAACTAAAGATTTTCATAGATCTTCCTCCTTTTTCAGAAAGTTTTGTTAATCTGGAGATGAATATAGCCCATACCATAAATTGTATACATCTTCATCTCAAGTTAATCCTCAGGGGATGGTGACCAAGAAATCACAATTTCAGACGTCGCCCAGGGTTTTAAGTCGATGGCCCGATCGCTCATATAGCCTCGTCCCCAGAAGCCCAGATTTTACCGAAGTGGTCAAAATTTTGCGTACCAGAAGAAAGCGACTATTTTTCTTTCCTCATTTACCCTGTGAAATCTTAGGGCCAAAGTATGTTTGTTTGGAATTAACTGAGCGAAAATGTGCCCCATTTGGTCGACCAATATTAATTTTACAACGGTACTCTATGGGGCTTACAAAATCAGTTTTTAGTCTCACAATCAAAACGGGTTGGAAATATCGGCGCGAACTTTACAGATGGGTTTGGGGGGTGAAGGGCCATCATTAAGAGAAAACTTCATATCCCTTAAATCGGTGCCATCCCCCTTTAACACATAAAACGAAATATTTTCTTCTATTCGAAACCGTTGGAGTTGAAGAACAACTCCACTGGAAGGGGTATTTCTCATTTTTTTCAATGAATAACGAACGAGGCGATGTCGTATGTGGGTCATGGGAATTGGAACACCCATGACCGCCCACATCAAAGCACCCAATTAGTATTGTGTTATAGGCCATGGACATGATCCAATATTGGCCTTTTAATTACATATTCGTGCTCCAACCTGGGGATTACTTATTCCTTCCCTCAAATTAAAACAATTATTATTTTAACCAGAAACTTTGTCCCACATGAGAAAGGGGGCACATTAAATTTAGAAGAAATGAATAAAATGTCAACTGAATTTTTATTTCTAGAATATCAGTGGGACCATGGATAGACATAACCTCACCATGCTCAAGCTAACAATGGTGCTAATGATACTCAATCATCGGCCCGGAACACACTTCACATTCTTGTTAACAATTCAGTCCCTTGTTATTGTGCTGGTGCAGTTGACCAGATTTTCGAATGATAAGTCCTTGCTGCATTGGCTGGAGTTTCTTTCCCCCCTCGTTCCGGCGATTAAAAGAACTCTTGAGATTCTACTGTTTGTTTCAATTAACTTTGTCCATAGATTAATACTTTTTTTTCGAAAAGACATGTAAAGGGACAACATTCATGAAAGAAAGCCCATGGCCAGGGCTTCCTAATTTGTGCATAACCTAAATCCGCAAAGTTACTACTGTCTTAAAGGTCCATGACATGCTTTAAACATACTTATAATACCACCAAACAAGGTTTTTCATTCATAGTATGTATTGTATCAATGTAAAATCTACATGAAGCAGTGATGAGAAACCGTCATATTTGATAAAAATTGGGCATAATAACATGTGTTTTGGACAAGCTTTCAAATGAAATTCCAAAATGAAAGGATTATGCGCGCTGGCAAGCGTGACCCGGAAGTGACGCCCGGGTAACAAATACGCGGTACGCGATATGCGTCATGACGTCATCGTGAACGGACGTGCGCGTGGTCCCCCGCCGTTTTTTCGTGCAATACGTACACAGTTGATTCTCGTGAATGCAATCGTACGTGTTTATCATATGGCCATATTTTTCTTTGATTTGATGCCTTAAAATTACGATTATAATGTGCTGTATTGTCCGAAACGGCTGCACCATGCGGTGACCGTACGACCAGGAAGAATCAGACAGAAATAGCTTTATTCAGTTCCCAGAAAGAAACCGCAAGTAAGGATATCTGGAGTGTGCGGTGCGGTTATCCCCCGTGTGAGCTTTGTTTTACAACTTGTTACTCTGGCGTCATTAAACGGGGTCAAATCCAACTCCAGCATCTTTGATACGCGTTCGCGAAATCAGGAGAAGGCCCTGCCAGTTTGGGTATATTTATATTCCTTGAATTTAACCTTTCCTTCCCTATGTTCACTTTTAAACTCTGTTGTTGCGATATGATCCAGGATAACTTGTTTTAGGTACGAAAATGTACGAAATTAGGATTCTACTCAGCCATGTCCATGGACCTTTAAAACCATGATGAAAACCATATTTCTATTCATTTAAAGAACTGCAATGATATTCATCGACCTACTTTTTAAATCCATGCGCGAGGTGATATGTTGCCCTTTACAGTTATGAACAGATCCTAGAGTTCAATAACGGGGAATCATCACACCTGATATATCTTGATTCTTATTCAACAGTGTTGCGCGTAACAAATAGAACCCTGCATACCCTGTTGAGAAAAATCTGAAAGTGTTTTTAGGCTGATTGTTGAATATCATTCTCCTCTACTTTCGCTTGAGTTAGTTAAATTACGTGTCATATTGGTCACTGACCGTGACATTCTGGAAGAATTGAGTTTGAAAATTTTAATTCATTTTTCTAAATAATGTGCACTCATTTTCATTTGGGATACAGCTTTTCCTGGTTTCATAAT
The DNA here is from genome assembly GCA_023653785.1 of Ophioderma brevispina. Lineage (NCBI taxonomy): Eukaryota > Metazoa > Echinodermata > Ophiuroidea > Amphilepidida > Ophiodermatidae > Ophioderma > Ophioderma brevispina. Next base: position 4,214 of record JAMKCH010078177.1, on the reverse strand, counting down.
ATTTCTAAAAATTTAGTGAAGGAGTAATGGGATCCCCAGCTCTGTAGCACGAAAAGATCGTAAATCGCGAACGTATCATGGGCTATTAGCACTCTGTGTTACTGTAATTTCTTTGACATTTTGGTGAGTTGCTATAATGACATGAGGCTTGTTCCGCCCACCACCTGGGCTTTCATGCATCACCAATTTACCCAGCCTAATTTACAGGTGTTCTCATATGTCCTATAATAAGCTTTAAACTCATTTATGTATAAAAGGAGTAAAATAATGGGTCAGTCCACAGAATGAACGCTGAATTGTACAAATTCAATTTGAATTCTATATTCATCCCGTAATCTAATGCAGGGCTCTTGCTAAACATTATTTTTGCCTTTCTTTTTCCGTAGCTTCTGATATCCTTGACACCGAGTCTGAATTTACTGCGGTCATCCCAGCCAGACAAATTTTCGATTTTTATCAACCCCGTTCCAGAGATGGAACGATTACAATCAAGCATTTAAACAAGGACGGTGTGGTTAGGTTACCGCAGGGGAGGTTTACTCAGTGGAAAAGGGTAGGTACGGTACATATGTGCCGCCGATATGGTCACATTTTCACCCCCTACTTACAATAGTCGTTTTTTTTCTTTCCACCATGCTACTATAAGTTTATTTTTCCTTTTGAGTCCATATGTCTACTATATAAATGGGGTTCAATTTTTCCAATTTTTGTTCACAATTTTACTATGTAAATGGGTCATTTTTTCCGATTTTCGGTAAAAATCTATTTTTTTTTGCCAGATGGAAACGCACACCTGTACCCAATTTTTTGGGTCAAGTACCTCCCCCCCCCCCCCCCCCGGGTACGTTAATCATCATTTTTTTATCAGGCTCCTGCGCTTTAGCAAAGGGGTTTCCGCACCACATTTTTCTTCTGTCAGGCAGAGATTAATCCTGAATGACCAACACTCATGCAGTGGTACCCGTTTTCTTATTGAGTGTGTGTATACCGCCCATCCATTGTTTTACACTTCTCAGCTGTTACTGATACTGTCTGTTGAGTTCAAGTCTCATGTTTTCCATGCATGGCCATGGTCGTGATATACAATACCCCTACTTGCACCGCTAGTGATAGTGACATTCCCTGCTGCACTATATGCGACTAGTCCTAACCTAGGTAGCATGTAACAGTTTTTCTGATTTGTTTTGGTCCGATTGCATGCAAAATTTTTGCTTGACAAATTAACTGTAGAAATTACTTCTATAGCCAAATTATATCCAAATATATTCCAATGTTATAATATACAAGTGTGGTACAGAATTACATTGTTTTGTATGTATATTAACACTGATAGCATGGAACTATCTCATTAAGCAGACTAATAATTTCATGTGTGTAAACAGGCACAACTTTTGTACATCAATGTATGGCAGATATTACTACACATAGTGATTTGCCCTTTGCAACTGGATAAGATTTCCCTTTAAACAAAGGGAAGTATGGTAACTGAACGCTTGGTGTTCCATTCAATGCAATTTCTACTTCAAAATAATACCAGATGTATCAGAAAAAGTACCATGAAACTGATGCTTTTTTTTCACAATAAAGGTTGATCATTATGATTGATCTTTGTATAGTATTCATTACAATACGTAATCGCGTATACAAGCACCGGTGCTTATAATAGATGATGTCGAAATCCGGACAAGAGTGAAAAAAATGATTAGCGCCCTCTAGCTAATAAGGTCCGTTTTGCATGCTCTTCGTGCAAACGTTGTTATCACTGTAGTACCCCCATGAAATACCATGTCCTTAATGATTTACATAAAATCTTTCTTACCCCGTGGGACATCGGCGTCGGAAGCATTTTTACATTAACTACTTGGGACGTAACCGGCGGTGGTGGGGCGCCTACCTATTTTCCATTCCGTGGCGACATTTGTTATTAATTTGGGTAACTGTATTCAAACACTTTAGCCATATTTAAGAGGTGGGTACTGGAGGGGTTTACCCCTTCCGCGCGAACGTAGCGCGGAACCCTTACAATGTTTATTTTCCAATGAACATTGTTCCCTTGAAGATTTGTTGCCGAACAAATATGAAATTAGCGAACGGTTCACTTCTATGATCAACGGTCTAAAAAGTACAATTAAGTTTAAAAACGCAAAATATTAGCACATTTTTTGAAGAGCGCCTTCCAATTTTTTTAAAAATCGAAATTTTTACAACGGTTCCAATTGGTAACTGGCTAGTAACCTAATACCTGTGAATGGTTGGTTAAGCTCGAAAATTTCTTGTGTGTCCAAACGAGGGAGCCCAATATATCAACGGCCTGTGCTGAAACGACGGCCTTCCAATGGAAATAGCCGGAAATAGGCGCCATGTACTTGTCTAACTACCATCATCCATTAGTTTGTTTTATTGGCTCAGCGCAGTCAGTTAGAGTTAACTTCTCGAGGCACTATTTCCATCATAGACGGACATAAACGGTTAGGACATTTCAAGCTCTGCCGTTAAGTCCAATAGGGGAGCCCAATTCTAATACAAAATCGCTTATTTTATGATAAATACGGCGCATTTCTTTAGCATTCTCGTTCGCAGGTATAGTTTCATAGACATTACCAACGAACTTGCCCAACATATCCACTTTTGAAAAATTGGGACGGCTCTTCAAAAAATGTGCCATATTGCTTTAATGGGAAAGCTTTATTTGACCGAACCAAAGTCATTGATCGTGGAGAGTCATATTGGAAGCGCCAGGGGGGATAATGTGGGAGAGGGTGGCCCTTTTCGTGTAGAGCGCGGAAACCTTGCAATGTTCTTTTACAAAGCAGTTTTCTCGTGAAAATTTAATGACTCTAGAATTCTTTGGTTATATTAAATTAGATCACGGTCTTAAAGTAAAAGTGAGTTTAATGGGTCTTAGGTTTTATTGAAAAAACCATCTTTCTTCTTGCGCAGGAATCCAACTCCACTGTTGATTAGGTGGGATATGAGGAAGTCTAACTACCGGTGGACGAAAGGTAGGGCACATATTGAGGAAGTGATCCGCTGTCTTTGACGGAGAGCCACGGGGTGGCAGGTGGAGATGTCGCAGCCCCCATTTATGCATATTGCTGTTGAAAACGACCCGACATACTGTGCAAATCCTGTTCAAGGTGAACAATTCCTTACGGCGAAGGATTGCTACCAGGGTGGGAGTTCTGGCATAGGTGTGATAGTGAATGGTCTGGTTCTTGGGGTATCTAGCCAGGCAGTGTCCATGTTGAATGGGGACTGGGAGTTTAGTCAGTCGTTGTCAACAGAAGAAAGGTCGACGAGAGCACAGTCTCTGTGCTGCCGAGCTGGTGTGATTATTTGCCATTGTTATGCAGCAGGTGCCTGGATTGTCCAACAGAGCTTATCACCAGTTATTTCATGTGTGGTAAATTGTTTCCTCCGGAGCACTGGGGTGCAATGCCTGAAAGCACTGGTAGAAACTCGATGGAGTGGACGAAGGAAGCCAGTAATGGTATCATGGTCTCGTTGAGTACCATGTGCAGCTTCTTTGTGTGAGACCTATTGCACCATGTTGGGATTGCATATTCAGCAGCGCTTGTAAGACCAGAGCCAGAGTGTTGGTACGTAGAGTGGATAGGCTAGCACCCCATGAAAATACAAGGCGGCACCAGGAGGTTATTCCCAGAAGATACCTTTGCACATACTGACTCGAATTGCTGCGATAGGAAAGCTGGATCAGCTTCACTCCCGATAGGTTGATTGGGTTGAGGATTTTGTATGCAGTGGCGCTCCATGAGTTGATGTGAAGTGGCGCGGAAGCCTCTTGTGGTGTCAAGATGGAAGGCAGAAAGAAGCGGTGTGGTCTTTATCCTCAGTTGATTATCCTTGTACTTGAGATATGCTGCAAGTAGGGACATATCTGCAGTAAGTGTAATTTTTCTCTTCAGTCCAGCTTCTGTCGGAGTGGAAAAAGGCCACAAGGTGTCAGGCGTCGCCATAATGTTTTGAGGTAAATAAGTGAATATACAAACAATCAATCAATAAGAAATCAATCAACTTTATTCATATCATCAAGAAATTACAAAGACACAAAAGACAATGATTTGAGGGGAGATGATCGACAGGCCAATAAGGCCAGATGTGATCAGCCCTCAACCTTAAGTTCATACACACCAAACAAAGACACGCATACAATACACAAAACAAGAACATGCCCAACAACACTCATCATATTC
>JAMKCH010078176.1:0-12582 GCA_023653785.1 Ophioderma brevispina | reverse complement strand
CCACGGCAACAATTACTGATGGTACATGGATTTTGATTCTGATTATGTGCGTGTATTTTACCATGGGGAGTTTGGGTGTTCATCGAAGTAGATTGCGCTTTGAGAGCTATTTTTAGCTCAGAGAACCTGAGTATTCCAGGCATTCACAGCTTCTTATATGGCTTGCGAATTTATCAAATGAAGCGTTATATTGCTATACATGTACACTCATTATAAGAGTATGCGTATACCGTCAATATTTAAGAGTCAAATATCGCCCTTGTTAAAGGAGAATACGCACAACGAATAATATTATAAAATATACTCTATAAAATAATTATTGACCACATATCGAGTGGTTTCATCTAAAAACGGAATTATATTAACCATAACAATGAATTAAAACCACCTAGTTTGACAATGCGCTATTTAAAATTCGCGCTATTGTATAACGCGTTATACGATACCGCCGGCACGTTGGTGTCATAAACACCATAGGAAATGCACATTATGAAAGCGTCACATGTGAAGGTGTATGACGCTACTGTGCCGTCCGTATCCCATAACACGTATGCATATCCCATATACACTAGCGCGAATTTCAAATAGCGCATGGTCAGACAAAATGTTTAAATTCGTTTTTATGGTTAGTATAATTCCGTTTTTCCATGAAACCACTCGATATGTGTTCAATAATTATTTTTATAGCGTATATTGTATAATTTATTCTTAGTACGGTTCTCCTTTAATTAAACATAATTAGCTTCAATATGTAGGCATAATCTTGACTTTAACAACCGGCTGTGGTATAAAGCCGGGGATACGTGATAGTTCACGTAAGGTTTCTTCCTTGAGGGAGAGAGTAGATCAACACGATACTGCAAGAATCATAAGTAGGGCATAATGTTATGAAGATTGCATGTCGCATCATTTTCAAAACAACATTTACACAAACGTGCGCTAAAATCAAAACCAGAAAATAAGGGCACATGTGGTCCAGTGGATACAACGACTTCCTCTTAAACCAAAGGTGCTGGGTTCGAGTCCCAATGTGTTGTGCACTTGGGCAAGGTACTTTACCTCACTTTCCTCCCTCCACCCAGGTGCTAAATGGGGAGCTGTTAGGAATATTGTCCATTGAGCGCCGGCCAAAGGTATGAGTATGCCTTGGGCATTTGTGTGGCAGCGGAATAAATGTAAAGCGCTTTGATACAAATATATACATGCCGACATTTATTATTTTAAAAAAATCCAATGATTGATCACATCATAGAGAAACATCCGGTGTAAAAATTGTTGAATGTGGTTAATTTTTCATTGGAATTAACGAAATAGAAAGTGTGTCTGAAAAGTCATGAGACTCTTTTAAAAGGACTAATTAAAGACGGACAAAAGACTACAAAACTTAAGTTTGGAATTTGACTGAACACTAGTTTTCAAGTGTTTTTGAAACGGGAAAAGACACATTGCTTTATTGTTTCAGTGCAATTTACAACGAATTTTATGATTGTCTTAAATCACCTCGATTTATATGCATGTGATCTTGGAGATTTATAAAAAGAAAACAAAAAATCCTCATCACCACAATAATTAAGAAAGATGATTACTAAATTCAGCCTATAGGTTTTATTTTGAAACACTACCAATTTTATTTTGCTCTTATTTTCACTTTAAAGTATTCTCTATTCAAATAAAGTATTCTCTATTCAAACACCAAGTAAGATATCGATTGATTGTCTGATCTAAATAGAATTCACTCTCACTATGAAGCTATTAAAATCTCAATTCCATTGACAAAGTTCAGTAGATTTCATCACCAAGTTTTAAAATACCCCCCCCCCTGGTTTTGGGTATGATTATGATAACCCAATCACACAAACTCAGTTCATGTCATGTATGTACAAGTAAAATCCACTGAACTGTGTCCTTGGTGAATGAGTATATTGTAACTCATGTGTCGACATGATTCAGTTCCTGGTTACCTAAAAAAATATTGGTTGCACACTTTAATCTGAAATCTTTCAATACAATCATTTCGCGTCTGGCATATTCTCCCTCTCTGCAAAACTTCTCAGGCAAGTATAGGTTATAGTCAACATTGAACGTCACAAATAAGTGGAAAGTATTAATTGAGGTTTAAGGTATACTGAATTATGTCGACATTTCCTATAACTCCATTTGCCGCATACATGGGAAGCCCTGATGTCAGAAAATTATCAGTTGTAAATGACGCCATAACCACCCTTGAAACAAACACATTCAATAATTTAATGAGCAATTCTACAACAAAAAAGATTAAGTTTATAGTTTACTCTTTTTATAGTTCATGCCACTGTATATGGTGAAATTGCACAATATACATTGAATAATAAAAACATAAAAAAAAAAAACTAGAAAAACCCCCCAATTTTAAAACACTTTTTTTTTAATCTATATCTATATACATTTAAACAACAACATTGCATAACTTAAAAATCCTGATGGACGTGCATATTATTAACAAAATGATGACTTCAGGATGACTTGCCGTTTTGATCGAATTCCACTTGTTCTAATTGCATTTTGGCTAACTCCAATTGTCTAATACCATTTATCTAATACCATTTAGGCTTATAACCATTTAGTCGAATACCATGTAGTCTCACATTCATCTGGTTTAAAATCTCATATCGTTTAATATCCATATCGACTATAACCTATTTGGTCTAATGCCAATTGGTCTAATACCCATCTGGTCTAATATTCATTTGGTCTAATATCCATTTGGTCTAATACCCAATTAGTCTAATATCCATTTGGTCTAATATCCATCTGGTCTAATATCATCTGGTCTAATACCATTTAGTCTAATAACCATTTAGTCTAATAACCATTTAGTCTAATAGCCATGTAGTCTCACATTCATCTGGTCTAAATCTCATATCGTTTAATATCCATATCGACTATAACCTATTTGGTCTAATGCCAATTGGTCTAATACCCATCTGGTCTAATATTCATTTTGTCTAATATCCATTTGGTCTAATACCCAATTAGTCTAATATCCATTTGGTCTAATATCCATCTGGTCTAATATCATCTGGTCTAATACCCATTTGGTTAATACCCATCTGGTCTAATATTCATTTGGTCTAATATCCATTTGGTCTAATATCCATTTGGTCAGGCTCTAATGTCAATCTGGTCCAAATGGGTATTAGACCAAATAGATATTGAACCAGGTGGACATTAGACCAAATGAATATTAGACCAAATGGATATTAGACCAAATGGATATTAGACCAGATGGATATTAGACCAAATGGATATTAAACCAAATGGATATTAGACCAAATGAAAATTAGACAAGATGGATATTAGACCAAATGGGAATTACACCAATGGTGTTTGTGGTTATTAGACCAAATAGTAGTAGACGAAATGGGCATTAGACTAGATGGGCATTAGACCAAATGGCTATTAGACATTTGGTTGTTAGATAAATTGGATGTAAGACTTAATGGTTATTAGACAAATTGGCATTAGACAATATGGGTTTAGACCAATTGAAGTTAGACCAAATGGCTATTAGATCAAATGGGATGAGACCAAATGGCAATAAACCCTTCAAGGGACCTTAGAAAGCAGGATTTTTATGAGCATGTCTTCTTAATTTATCAAAAGGATAAGGATTGGCCATGATGTAATTACATTTTCCTTGTGAATGTCATTTATAAGACCACAGTTAGTTACACAGCATTATATTATATATTGAGTGGCAAATTTAAGGGCACCTACAGTTAAGGAAATATCAATTTTGGTGATTTTTTTAGATGAATGCATAAAGTGAAGCAAAACGATGAAAAGGGTGCTCTGAAGTTACAAGAACAATACTTTTAACTTTACATTTGCATTGGTACAATAAGAAATATTATAAGGTTCCCTAGGTCACCCTAAAAATCCAACATGGCCGCCGTTACCATGGCAATGGTAGGCGTGACGTTGTTTTTTTAATTGCAAATTGAAAAACAATTACATTGGTGTTTTGTGCAAAAAGTGTAATACAAACAAATTAGCTTTTTTAACTGTAGGTCCCTTAAGCCTTTGAACTACAGGTATCTGAACAACCAACTGAAAATTAACAGCAATTATAAAGGCATTGTGTAACAAAAGTTTCTTTACATTCATGATATAAAAAAGGATAAAACAGTGTATATAAGTTTCCTTGAATTCAGGTGTTTTCCACCTGAAATTCCATTATCTTACTATGAACAGATGAATGAATATTCATTTTAATAGGATTAATCATGCATGACATTGGTCGGTTGCAATGACACTAAATGCACTTTATAACAAATTACGACCTAAGCTTATAAATATATTTAAACTAATGTTTTTCCCGTCTGAAAGCACGGTATGCAATTAATTATAGCTGTGGAAATTTGCACATGAATACCCATGCTCGAGCCACTGCAGCATTAAAGCTGTTTGATGATTCTTACGAGCAAAATATATTTTCATTTGTGAGTCGCTAACCGATTGGTGTCCGGATGGTATTAGTTATAAGAGGTGATAATGTAGCAAAGACAGAGTGGGGCATTATCTTAACTCTTAAGTTCCTAAGGGGGGGGGTTCCTAGTAACCCAGTTTGTTTTTCGGCGATTTCTGCACTCTGAAAAATACTTTTCGAACTCTAATTTTTTGTAATTGGTACTTATCGATGCGCTCTTTCCATAAAAAAATTACTAAAATTCCTTGCCCGTTAATGAGATAATGAGCTTGGGTCCCTAGGAACCCCCCCCCCCCCTTAGGCACCACGTAGTGTGATTTTAAAAATAAAAATTAGCAAACCCTGTTGCCATAAATATTTTTCTGCTTATAGTAGTTCTATGCATGAAACAAAACTAAATTCCAAATCCGAAAAAATAATTAACCCTTTATGTGCTGAAAAGAAGCGATTCCATCAGCGAACGACTGCGCGCCATGCTGTTACAAACCTATGGCAAAACGACTGCCCCACAAAAAATACGAATGCAAAATGGTACTGTTTGTGTTTAATATATGTAATTGGTCCTTCTAGATCATATAAAACCTCAATGATTTGCAATGTGTATGCTGTTGAAGCAGGTCTTTCGAAACATCATCTACTTTGTTGAGCGATTTTAACGCATTTTGAAAACAACGGATTTGCCCTAATTTTCAACATAAACCGGAAACCCATTTAATTGCCTCCTGTGGCCTTGTCTTATGCCCCCTCAAGGTGATGCGTTTTCTTTAAAAATTCCTCGGGAAGTGGTTTCCTTGGGGGGGGGGATTCTCATGAACCCCCCCCCCCCTTAGGCACCAACGTGAGTGAAAAACCCTTAGGCACTAATGTTATTATAGCAAATTTGTACTACCATCTAATATCCTACCCTAATAACAACACCACACAAAACTTAATTGCGCGAGTGTCAGATGAATTATCTGGTAAATAGGCATAGTGTAATAAAACTACTATAAACTCGGGTTTGCGTGTGATGCATATCTAAGGTTAGCTTGTTCTTTCATGTTAGCAAAGGTAGGTTGTAGGATGGACTAGAGTTAGGTTATTGTAAGGGTGAAAGTTATCCGGTTTAGGGAAAGTGATTAGCGTTATATAAGAGGTTGTCGTTGAACGAGGTTTTTACCTTCCCCATCAGAGAGGGCTGTGCACGACGGTCTGCCCATAGCATGGAACTCCTATCGGATCGACCTCCATACGTTCTTATCACTCAAACAGTGAGTGTGGAAAATATAGATTTAAGCTAGAAGACTTTCAGTCCAAGGTTGGTGCTATATCCCTGTTCCATCCAACACAAAATACGAACATTTACCGCGCCTTGCGAGTCTTTGGGGGGACGGGGGAGGGTATGAAAACAGTGAGAGGAACGTGGAAGGGAGACGTTAACTTTGTAAGTGATTGCCATAGGGGTATGCACAATTTTTAACGGAACGAAGGGAACGTCATTTTTTAACCGACAAAGTGAATCTCCATTTCATTCACCTCCACTAATAAAGCAATTATTATTGTTCACTCAAGTACAAATATGGTACTATACTTTCAACATGTATTAGTATAATATAATACTATAGTGGTGCCTATTGAAGCTAACAATAGTGGTAGTAGCAGTTTTTATCGATGGGATTATCTAAATTTATATAAATAGATGAAAGACTAAAAAGTAAAAGAGTTTGGATCAAATAAGTAGTAACATTGGCCCCCATCCACAAATGATGCCTTCAACAGGTACAACACTTTTTTTTAAGTTAAATTGAATGCTATAAAACTATCAATACTTTTGATGAATAAACTGTTTACAAAATTTCAATCACATTTTAAACAATTGTATTCTCCCTGATGGGGAAACTTTTATCAACTTTATCATTGACATAATGATGGGAATTCGGATTAGAAAGCTTTCGAAAGCGTTTCACCAATGAATTACTGATTTACGATAGAAAATCTTTCAAAAGTCATTTACCTTTATCGCAAAGTTGGTGCAATTTTCCAACCTTCTTAAAAAACTTGCGAAAAATTCCCTGATTTTACCAACTTTAATCAATGGCACAATGGGCGATATTCAGGTTGAAAGCTTTGAAAAACGCGTACCAATAATTTTCCGATAGAAAATGATTTAACTGTAAATTAATCTTATCGTAGTCGGTGCGTTAAAATTGTAACCATTTGTTATTACTTTCCTTTCGGGATAGCAAGTTTTCAATTGTATTTGTCAATGGAAGTTTGTAATATTAGAAATTTATTAGTTATTGAGAAGAGCATCATGCACCTTCAAATTATTGTCGGATTTTACAACTACCAATGTAAACTAAGGTTTATTAACTATCAAACTTTTTTTATAATCTGTTTTGTTGAAGTGTGATTTATTCAACCAAAAGCTATAAGTATAAATATAGGGTCCGAACATCACTTACAAGGGCAAGGTTTGTACGGGGATTGTACACTATGGTAGCATGTATAAAATCAGAGATCAAATTAACAATAATCTACCCCTGATACTGGGCCATTAACCCTATCACCAAAACTCAACTAAAACTCCCAAAAAATCGATGACGTCATCGTACGAACCACTGGTCCGCCGGTCGCGTTTCTTTATGGTCTCAAATCTGCCTTTAACACTTTAGAACCATTATTTTTTGCCACTCACGGCCTCATGGGATCTCTCGTGATTGAGGCCATATAAACAAGATCGGTTCTAACGATACTTGTATTGCCCTCAGTTTTAGTATCCTTAAAACTGTAGTGTGAGAACTTAATCACAATCACACTTATAATTCGTTATAGAAACACTACGTGACTACACTAACCATGCTAACACACAAACGTGAAAACAATAGTGTCTCTTCCAATACAAATCATAAAACGTAGCAAATTATTTCGAAAGTTACATCGACTTGTAGAGACATCGATTGTGAATAAACACTACTTACATTCTATAACAGGATCTCAGGTTTTACAATCACATGAGAATAATCCAATCTATACAAAATATCAAGACTAATTAGGACGACTATCTCTATGTTTAAACACTCCGCATAGTTTTTAAATACCTCAAATACCAATACATAAACCAGGAAAATGTAGTAATTGTATTCACAAGTCATAAGAAAAAGGGGGGGGGGAGGGTAATAGATGGTATTTCCTTATACACCGTATACTTTGAAACTAATTGACGTGTTTTTCATTTTGATATATAATTATTATAACATCCATTTTTTCTTGAAAATTTAGAGTATTAAAATAATTACAATTTTAAATCCTTAGAGTTATTAACATTCTAAAACTCCTGGTTTAGAAAATCCGCAAATTAAACCTTGGCACTTTGATCCTCTGATTGATTGACAATTGATTATTCTTTGATATGTATTTTTTTTTTGTTTTTGGAAAAATGTTAAATTTTTTCACGCTCAACATGCAATTCCAATTATTCAATTGACAAATAACGTATCAGCAGTAAGCATACATGTATGTCCAATTTGTCACATCACAAATCTAACCATTTTGCATCCAACTGAAGACTTTTTTTTCTGATAAGCATGGCCATGTTGAAATGGCTACTTAAGGTAGTAAGAAGGTCATATTGATGTTTACCTTTGGGTTGGTACCTTTACCTGCACCCACTTTGGGGCCTGCTCCTCAGTCGAATTCAGCAGCCTTTACTGGAAGCAGACCAAGTGGGTGCAGTAAATGTACCAACCCGTTTCCTTTGATCTGAATCAAGATGTACATCACGAGAATTGCAAGTATCGGCACTTTGAGAGTAAAAAGAATTGTAGTCCAAACTTGGCGGAATGTCGCAATGTTGTTTAAAATACGACTTTTCTCGCCATTGTTTCTTTAAATGACGACTTTCTGCGTTTGTTGTTGGATTCTTCGTCATTCTTTTATCATTTAAGAATCATGACACAAAAGAGTTTTATCCATTGGCGATCTCCCCTTGCAGTGCAGCCTTAGGTGGATTGATATACTTCATCGGCAGACGTCGTCGTCGCTAGCCAGCCTTTTCGCGCCACATGCATATAAATTGTACGCGTTGCGTGAGAAGCTGTGTAAAAGGGCTACGTCGGCCGATCCTCCGATATATATGAACCTACCATTAAGATTCCGACAATTGTTATAGCAGTCGCTTAGTAAATGCACTCTTCAATTTGTTTTCTAGTGTTTATAAAGTAACAGACAAATATCAAACTACCAGTAGCCCATGTTTTTTAGTGTTTAGCATCGTACGTCTTTCATGTTTGTAACATTGTACTATCCATCTTGCGCAGCAACCTCGTCTCGGCCACTTTGCCCTGCCTTAATTCCTTTATCGCGAATCGTTCTTTATGTTATCCCTGTGTATTTGGTCATCGGTGAAATGTGACTTTCCTTGTTGACGTTTTCTGTAAGAAAAAATTTTTTATGTTTCCTCATAACCGGCTAGATCAGTGTAGATTCGGAGTAACGTGGTCAATTGCAGAGACTGCCTTCCATAATTTTCCCATAGAGTATTCATGATGTCCATACAAAGTACTTAGCCTCTTGCATGCGTCAGACACGGTAAATTTTAATTTCAACCCCTAACGCAGATAAAACGTCAAAGAAAACTTGCGCTATTTGTTCTTTTAGTGCCAGTATGCCTATGTGTAGGTTTTTGCTTCCAGAAAATTCGTTGTGGTATTTGGCATCACTTTCCCAATGGCCTCCGTTGGTGTGTTTTTCCTCTATCTAAAATTATGTTTCTGCTCTGGTTTTTTCTTCCTTGTGAGACTATGAAAATTAATTAAAAATACATAATGATGCAAGATTTGAAAACAAAGGCAAAATTTTATGAGAAATCACAATTACAAAAACCATCAAACCATACAAAAACATGTCAATCCTGTCTTGTAATATACAAAGTTCAAAAACACTCGACTCCAAAGTCTTTGTGGAAATACACTCTCAAAATAATCCATCAATACTCAATCGATTCCGTTTGGCACGTCCAAACCACTTTGTCGTTGGAATTTTTGTTACCAAACTAATAGTCATTGATGGGGACAATCAACACGAACACATAACAGGGGGGAAAATGAAAATCGGTTATATATTCAAATGGCGGTCCATAAACCCCGATTTTTACGCAAGAAATTTTACCCCCAAAATGAAAAATCCCTTTCCCGAAGGAACTTTATTCCCACAAAATTTTGGCTCATACTAGGTAGGAACATAAATACAAGTTACATTCCCTGAATTAAAAATTCAAAAAAGTTGCTCCAGTACGAAAAGGAGCATAACCATGTTGAATAGCACTAGTATAAAAACGCCATGGCGATTTGAATTTTTTCCACCACTATATGCTACAACTGATTTCAGCAATTACATAACTCGTGGGCAAAAATAATTGAGCGTTAAAACACTGGCGCGCGAAAAACGAAATCCTGTGTCCACATGGACCACCCTTATGCACTTGAGTGTTCTTAATGTTATGGTCAGTTGAAAGAGAACATAACTTTATCATCAGCCAGTCTGGAAACCGAACTTTTGCATCAGCCTATGATGACTAAAGTTCTATATCTTTTTCACTCCAGGAAACTAAAAATCTTACCGTTGTTCCTGATAAGCTTGGTCCAGAACCTTCCAAGATTTTTGCCTTCAACTTCTCAACATTTGCCTCACATCACCGTCATCACCATACTCGACGTGGCCATCTCTAATGGCACCTTTGAAATGTGGCAAATGTTCGTGTTTTTTATTTGCAGGTCCTCCTTTAGCTCTGTTTAGAAGAAAGATTAATTTATTCATATAGCATTAACTTTATAACATTTGGCATCTCTAAGATTTTTCCATAGATCTTTAATATACATGCATACAACGTGGGCAATTGAGAGACTGTGGGATTAGGTTGTACGGGTGTCCCAAAAAAGCTGTGCCGACGGGTAATACTTTATTTTCTTAACCCTTAACCCGGAATAATACTTGAAATCAAGTGTATTGCCATTTTTGTCCTTACGTTTTAGTCAGGAAATTATATTCTCTACTTTCCTCGTTAAGTTTGTGACCCTGAAGAAATCAATTAAATACCTTGTAAAAATCATATCAACCTCTGTCTGGTTAAGTTTCTTATCTATTAATCCTTGGTCTTTACACATCTTTACGAAGAAGTAGTTCTTGTTCGTCATGTCTGTCGCACCGGGACGCCCCCAACCAAATACGCAGTATTCAATAAATCTGTTGTTAAAATCGCCCCAATGGTTCTTTCTAACTGATACGCCGAGATATCTGCAAGATGGAATTGAAAAAATGAAATTCGAAAAGCATTGCAAAATTAAATATGATCGCTATGAGCTACTAAATTAATATCATCTAGTGGGGTTGAACCAGGAATGTTTGTCGTTTCACCTGGGGGGGCCAATATAAAGCATGTTACCAGGGCTATCTCATGAAATGGTTGTCGCAATGTTAATTACCAAGTTACTCATAATCATTGTTAACCCTATCACACCCAACGGGGTGGGTTAATTTGGGTTACCTTGGTAACTATAGGCGTAAATTGTCCAATTATACCTTTTTGATAACATTCCAAACCAATATGAGACCATTCCACTGAATTAAAGCTTAAAAGGTGTTTGATACCTTTTGTAGAAGCTAAATTTAACATTTGACCTATAATAACAGTTTCCAGCTCAAAAACTTCATAAGTATTAGTCAGAGATAGAGATAGCACAAACTTAAATTAATTTTTTTTCTGTGGGACCATACCACAAATTTGGTTATGGTATGCTTTCAACAAAACTGGATCAACTTTTCAATTCTGGACCCCTTGAGAATCTTTTGTGATCCTTATCTCGCTTAGCTACCATTCAGAGTGGCATTTCATTTTAGTGTACGTCATGTGGTATAGGAAACCCTGGTATCAGTGCCTCTGTGCCCGGGTGAACCCAGTGTGAAAGCAACTATAGTCAGGCAGGAGCCATAGTCCGGGGGCTCCAATAGACGATACGAAATAAACGTGATTGAAACTATGTTGCGTGAAGAGTCAACTGAATTGAGTGCCCGATTCCTTGCCGTTGCCGCCGGGACTGTCGAGTACGGCCGGACATAAGTACTTCTACCTGTACAGGTACTTTTGGGTGCTTTAGCTCCATCAATGAAACAAGAGATCAATATGAGTAAAAAGATATTTTACCGGGAATATATTTCAGACCCTCAGCCATTGTTGCCATGGTGCCCTAATTATTCCAATTTAAAAGTTGCACTGAACCCAATGGAATTATTGCTTTTGTTAGTTAAGTGCTTGTAATCCATAATCAGTCATGCAGAACGCGGTTGTATTGGCTGAGTTGCTTTTAGAATTTGCCTTATTTTTTTTTTTTGTTCAAAGCATCCCTATGGCAACAATAATTGGGGCTACTTACGCAAATGAGGCATCAAAAAATGCGCAAACTAAATAATTGGGATTCTGTTTTTCCGTTTGAAAATAAATATGAAGCCCAGCGTTAGCTGTGTGGTCTCCAAAAAAGGTAAGTCGAGGGTTTATGGCAAAAAAGGCCCCATCTCAATAGCTGCCACATGTTAGATTTGGCCGGTATAACACTTAATAACAAACTGACAAATGGCAGCTATGCAGATGTGGGCCTTCTTGCACTAAAACCTCGAAGAGGTTTATGGTTTACGACCGTCTCGTGGTCGCCAAGGTCAAGAAATACCCTTACAAACACGATACTTACGAATGAATGAGCCTTGTGCATTAATGATCTAATTGTATATAATAATAATAATACCGACATTTGTAAAGCGCCTTTTCCAAGGATTCAAAGCGCAGTTGCCTGTTCTTATTACGTGCCGTAAGGAAATGTCACAATCATTTCGATTCATATAGGCCGGCAGCTGCCAAGCGCACTCCTATAGCACTTATATTGTAATACTCCCCATAAACAGCTTCCAGATTTCGCTTGGGGTGGTTAAAAGAGGCAAATTGAGATTGTATCTTGCTAGGCCCACACAAACACGTTGACTACAGCGGGGTCGAACTTCTGATTACATGGTTTTATGATCATGGTCCTCGCTTATCCGCTCGCTGACACACGTGCTCCCAATTTGTTTAATTGATGCATCTATAA
>JAMKCH010078171.1:0-11046 GCA_023653785.1 Ophioderma brevispina | reverse complement strand
TTATTGATGTTTTGTTTATGGAAACGGCCCAGGGGTGGGTGCGGGAGGCGGTGTCGCGAAGCACGGAAGCCTTGCAATGTTCACTTTCCAAAAACACATTTTGATTGAAACAAATATAAATTTGTAAGTGTTTCACTTTTTAATCATAGAGGTATGATAAACGGTTTCTGAAAAGTAAAATATAGCTGATGGTTTTAGTTTTGTTTCAAATAATAATATAAAAAGTGTTCATGGAGAGTTCATATATGAAGCGGCCCGGGGTGGGTGTAGACACGAAGCGCGGAACCCTTGCAATGTTCACTTTCCAAAAACACATTTTCTCATATATATTTCATAGAAACAATTTGAAATTGGTATGTAGTCCACGCTATAACTAATGACCAACCGTTTTATAAAACAAAATCTTAATTGTTTTTGTGTAATTTCTCAAACTAAGAGAGGCCCTGCACTAAATTCATTAACCATTAAAATGGAAATTTCGTGGGTTACAGAGTATTTTCTCAACGGAAGTAGGTATCATTGTTGCAGGAGGGGGAAACGGGCCCCCTGTATCCGCCAATGCCCTCTCTTTCTCTCTCGCTCTCCATCCTCTCTCTCCATCCCCATCTCTCACTTTCTATCCCTCTCTGACTTTTGTCACAACCGCAAGGGCTGAACTTTTAATTTTTTTACGGGCTCATCCTAGGATCCTGGGTCCCCTAGGACCCCGGGCCCGGGGTCAATTACCCCCTTTGACCCCCATCTCGGCGGTACTGAATCTTGTTAAAGCAATAAGAGCACATTTGAAGAGCACCCACAATTTTCAAAATTTGAGATTTTGCACTGTATTGTTGGTAATTGTTTAATAAACTATTACTTGCGAATGATAATGCAAAAAATGCGTAGGCCCTATTTGTCATAAAAGAAGTGATTTTGCAGTTAGAATCGGATCGATTGTAATTTAACAACGGAGCTAGCTGGAAACGCCAATTTATGTCTATCCATGATGAAATAGTGCCACCTCACGAAAACGGCCTCTTACTTGACTTGCCTGAACCGAAGGAATAATTTAAGGATGAGCGTAGATAAATACATGGCACAATTTCCGGCTATTTTACATTGGAAGGACGTTTCCAGCAGCCCCAACATGAATTATTTTGTTTACAAAATTCCTGTTTTTGCGACACATAGAGAATTTTGAGCTCTACCCTTTACAGGTATAGTTTACTAGCCAATTACCAATGCAACTGTGCAAAAATCTCAAAATATATGGAAAATTGGTGGCGCTCTTCAAAAATGTTATCATTGCTTCAAGTTGACATTCAAATATATCGAGTTATCGGTTACTTATTGCAACTTATATGTATTTTATTCACCAGATTGTCGAATGAATTGGGACAATGTCATAATAGGGGACACAGTCAATATTTCGACACCAAACTACCCCCAGTTTTACCCAGACAACTTAAATTGTACCTGGTCGTTTGTGTCCAAAGACGACGGCAACTACGCCGTCGTCATCGAGGAACTGAATTTGCACTATATTCACGGCAAGAACGTCGATTTCTTTATACTCACCGTTGGTAACGACACTGAAATACTCGAAGAGAGGAACTTTATTGCATCCGGATCTACCTTACTGATAGATGAACCGCCGCTCGAGATACGATTAATTTCAGACGAGAAGTACAGGTCAAAGGGATTCTTTATTCGTGTTTCAGAGGATTGCATCCAAGGGACTGGGTTATTTTTTTGATAAAGAGTAGGTACAATTTCGCCAATTTTAAAGCAAGTGGAAAATGAGTTATAAACACATTCCAAAAAGTATCGTTACGAAAACGTTCATTCAACTTGCAGCAAACATATCTAGCAAAATGAAGCTCAATTTTATGCCACTTTGGTACCCCATTTGCGTAAATGTCTCAAAATTAAATTCCTTGCCAATGCGATACGCTAAGAAGAATAAGGATCTGGTGTGATAAATCAGAGAGAGTTGAGAGTAGAGACCCACGTCCTGTATCGGATATCTATTAAGCATGAATATTATCAGGGGCTTATCCCCCCTACAGAAAAAAGGTTGACACTTTTGGTAGTTAGCATGACCTCTAATATCAATGCTAGGAAGTATAGTAGTCTCAAATGGTGGTGTCCACCTTTTCAATATGGTGGATTTTAAGGTTACCAGGGTCAAACTTTTGAAATGCTCCGATCATGTTGAAATATAAGCCATATTATCCGTCATGCCATAAGGATTCCAAAAAATGATAGTTTCTACCACTTACGACCATTGGTGACCTGCTCCCACAAAACCAGGACAAAGTCGCCAGAGCACTTTAGGAGAAAGAGATCAATAAACTTGAAAAAAATCAATAGAAAACAAAAGAATTTCAAGGTATATATTGATTTTTTGATGGACAAAAGGAAGTGCCATGTTCACATGTGATATGTCATTTTAAAGCTTGTTTTCTCAGCATTTCAAATCTGCACATATCTCAAAATGAAAATTATAGTATCCACCAATCAAATGACAGAAATATTTTTATGTGTTTTATGTTTTCGGTGATTGCTATACTATTTACGCTTTCTTGTGAATAGGTTTGGTGTGTGGAAACAATAATGGGATGTGTAGCAATGGACGCTGGTGTTTTGAGAACGTTTTGGTTTGTAACGAAAGAGCAAACTGTCTTCAAAATAGACATATGGATTCTTGTGGTAAGAATTGTGTGTTTGTGTTAGAAATCTCTGTAAAGTTATACATTCACCGTTTATAGTAAATATTCATTAGATTTTCTTTATTGTAAAATGGACAGTTATGTTAATTTTATTCAACCTGAAAGTACATCGGTGTGAAAGTAATTAGAGTCCGGCGGGAACCACAGTCCGGGCTCCATAGACGACAACAGAATAAAGCGTGAAACTAATGTTGCGTGAAGAGTCAACTGAATCGATCACCCCAAAGGTCCCGCTTTTGAATCTTATTCATATAGCTTCATCTCGCTTGCAAAATGATATAGCGAACAAACCAGTTGGTTGACTAAGTCATTTTAAACGAACTTCTTTTCGTTTATCCGGCTTCCCCTTCCCCCTACCAGAAACATAAACCTAAACATTTCTGTAAATACATGCATACCTAATTTCGTATGCACATTTTATGCAAATTAGCCTATATCTATTGTTCTACATGAGCAAATTAGTGCAGAATTCATTTCCAATAACTTCAAACACTATGTTTTCGATATAACACAAAATTTTGATGTTGTGGGCATATTGCTGCTTTTTTGTTAAATAAGCCTCTTTTCAGGGCCGTCCCGCTTTCCTATATGGGCAATATCTGACAAGTTTAGAAGCATAAGAGTATCACGTCAAGAGTAGTCCTAATTCACTTACTTCGATAGGTGGAGTGCAAGTGCCAAAGTACGGCGGTCCGGTAAGTACGTAATCCTGTTTCTAAAATTGAAAATAAAGTTGGCGTAAATTTAAACCAGTGTTTAAAAATTCTCAAAACTGGAAAAATATCGAAAGGCATTGTGGGGAAAATGGATGCGACCGTAGCGATTGCGTGTTCACTTTTCCGACAAAAACGTTCAATTTTCTGGCTAGGTTCTATAGGTTCAGAGCCAATTACGATACATATTCAAAACAAAACATAGTAACGGACCCTCTGATGCAAAAACACCCATAGAACCCTTTCGTTTTCCGGAGATATTTGAGATTTAGTTTCATTTTCATAGACCGTATTCAATAGCCAGCCATGTTGGTGGACAAGATAGACGCATTCCAGTACTACAATACATTCACCTGTCAATGATCCCTGTGCAATCGCTAAACATGGATCGATTGACAGCTTAATGTATTGTAGTCCTGGAATGTATGCATCTTGTCCACCAACATGTCTGGTGACTGACGTCATATTGAATACGGTCTATACACATTCTCTATGGCGGACTGATAACGTTAGTCTCTCATGCAGTATCAAGTGAGATAATGTATTTCGCAATCAGTGACACAGACTACACCGTGGGAAATACTTTCCGGGCCGCCGTACGCGTAGTGCCAAAGCGTGTGACCGTTCATATGCGTAAGAGCGCCCTCTTACCGTTAAGCCTTTGAAGAAGACTAGCACTCGGGTTATGCCGGAAGTTGATGCCGTTTTGAATTCACTGTTGCTGTTAGGTTGGCATTTGTCTTACCCCCTGCATTTGACCTATTGAAGACCTTGAGCTAATCCAGTCCCTTAAACGTTTTGACAACCAATGTTTGGAGAGACTAGTAGCGCGAGTCACCTTCATTACTACAGCGCCTTCCACCACTGGCGAGTGCCAAGTTGTTTAAAACTTTTTCTATGGAGTGTGAACTGCGAACTATGATGAGATTGCGATTTATTCCGTATTGAAATACGTAACGTGTTTACACAATTTGGCTCTCGACCCTGGGGGGCCACTTGTATTAAAACGTGGATATGATGCGTGAACAGAAAATACGTACAAGGGTCTTTTTTTTCCAACAGGCGTGTCAAAAACAGGCAAGATAGGAAAAAAAGGGGTAGGGGGCCTATGTTTTTTTTTGTAACCCCGAATTGTTGATGTACGCGAGATCAAAATCACCAAAAATAATTGTAATCTGAAGTAAAGCACATGAGGCAACGCCAGATAATAATGGTATATACGTGCGAACACAATGCATTGCTGCTTTGTTTGGTAGCAGAAACTGACAAAAGACTTGTTTATGGTACAAAACCGACAAAAATGCCTTGGTTTAGGGTATTTTTAAGTCATTGGAAATAACTTTTTTAGGTGTGCATTTTGGAAGTCCATGTTGTTCACGCATCATATCCACCTTTGAATACAACTGGCCCCCCGGGCTCTCGACGACCCTCTTATCACTGATCCATCAGGCAAATTCCATGCTTTGACCTACCCATGCGTGCGGGGACAAAGTTGAACCGCCTGCGTAGTGGAGCCGGAACTTTTATGGCGTCTGTTCAGGTGTGTTTGGCCGAAGTCCAGCCTGCGAGTGGGGTGGAGAATATCAGACAGCTACTCACATGAACAGTCGGTCCACTCACCGGCCACCAAATGGGAGCTCAGGTCTGATTGGTGTTGAGATACCATCAAGGATGTCGAATTCAGATTCATATTGGTTGTGAAATATAATGTTTTGTTCACATACGAAGTCACTTTTCAAAATAATGTTTAAAATTGTCAAATTCCATTGATTTTCATGCAAAATTTTAAAAATCCACGGGACCAGGTCAAAGATTCGTTGAGTTTAAAATGCGTATTGCTAGATTCATTGTAGCACTAAAATGGATAATAATACTAAAATAATAACAAAATAATAATAATAACAATAATAAATCAGTAAAAATAGCGTTTATCACCGTGAACCGTCTCAAAGTGATGTTGCCTACTATTATTACGCCGCCATTTATAGGAAATCTCCACAACAGTCACTTCATCTAGGTGGCTGTTGCCCATGCGCACATCTCTATCTGCAATTATATTGTAAATACTCCTTATATCATTTGTCTTATATTTTGCTTGGTCGACGAGGCATTTGCGACTTAAGATGCATTTCGTGACCAGCCCCTCATGTTTTTCTTTATGGCGCACTATATCCCCGAAAATGTCATTTCACAAAGTTCAATTGCTTACCCTAGAGCGCGGTCTGACGTCTTTGAGCAATGTTTTGTATGCACGGATGTCCCACAGGCCACACTTTGTTGTATTTCTCCCGTTGACGGCAACACATACAAAATAACAATTTCTTTTTCCGGATTAAGATCGATTTCATGTAAGATTAGGGCACCTATAACTCCATGCACACACGGTTCAGATATATAAATCTCAACTTGTTTTAGGCAAGCCTAGGGTAGAGGCCTGGCGTAATCACGATATGTTCCTTAAAGTATCTGCCCAGGGACACAAACAGTTGACTGCAGCGGGGCTCACTCGCGATTTGCATGGTTTCAGGATTCATGAGTCCTGCAACTTATCCTTTAAAAAAACGCCACACGTGCTTTCAGAACTCCTGGTCTAAATAGAGATTTCAAAAATACAGTTTATTTCCCATTCCACCCCTAGTATGATTATTCATGATTAACATTACCATTATAAATTACCGCTACTTGCAGATTCGGTGGACTTTGGTGTAATCTGGCATGGGATGTGTCAACCAGACTTTGGTGTGTGACAATCGTTTAGATTGTATGGACGGTTCCGATGAATACGACTGCCGTAAGATTGACGATAATTTTGTTTCCGTTACTCATTGTACTCATATAAGAATACACTATTCATATTCTATATGCAGGTGCAACGACAGATTTATTTTGGTCAATCTTTGTAGTCAAAGCGCATTCAAGTGCATTTCAACAAAACGGGTCTATCAAAAAGTCGCATTTTAAGTTACAAACTTGGTGCTCACGTTAGTCACATTACATAACCAATGGCACTCATGTTCTCATCTGAACAATAAACTTCATATTCAAAAATATTATATAGATACTTTCAGCTTAAATTAAATTTTAGCGACCCCCCGGTTTTTTTTTTTTTTATGTCCAGGCTAATCCTAGGCATTAACACGGTTATCTAATTAGTAACGCCTGACGGATTAGCGACAAGATAGCGATTAACCTCCCTTTTGAACTCTGCAAGTCCTGGTTCGATGTTACATGAGCAGGAAGGGCCTTCCATAAGCCGACGAGAATGGGAGAAAGGATCTTCTGTGGAGGCCAAGTTGGACCTTGGTCTGAGACCTGACGAGCGCGAAGGCAGGATCAAAATGAACTAACATGGGTAGACTTGGTGGCGTGTTCATTTTTTATACCACACACAAAAAAAACATTGAAAATTTTCAACCACAATCCTAACCACAACATACCACAACGTTTTTTTAATTCAATAATTCAATTCTTTCCTTCAATTTGGTAGCATAAAATGGACAAATGAAGTCAACTTTTTAAAATCCTGTTAACTACGTTCTCAAAAATATGAAATTTACATTCTGGCTAAAAATAAGCCATGAAATATACGTTTTCCTCCATAGCACTGTGACTTAAACTCGAGGAGGCAAATACGGCAAGCTTGAGGGTTAGGTTTCTAGAACAATACACAATTTTATATGGCAGCGATTAAGAAATCATTTGGATGAGGGCATGTGTGAACAAATTTACAGGCATCTGCCTGCAAAAAATGCAGTGCGGACACACCTTAAGTGTGGGAGAGCTCTTTGGGATAAGAGAACATCCTGTGCATTGAAGTTTTCTGAAGTATCTGACACGAAAGCATGGTCGGACTCAAGTGTAACTGTCCCAAAGTCGTTCTTCGTATTTTTTAGAACAGTAGATTCAAACACATAAAATCAAACTACTCATTTTATTTATTTTGGAATACTTTTCCAACAGTTGCACTCACACATGGCGGTTCATAGCAATGTACCTGTATTAAATAAAAAAATAAAATCTCCTTAAGTCTCCCATACCAGTCGTTTATACACCACGCGTCTGCGCGCGTGAGAGGGTCTAACTCAGTGAAGATTACTGAGAGTGTTAGATGGCCTCCATTTTTCTGATTAAACTTTTAAAATAGTATTTTCTCATTTTATTTGAGCAAAAGATATACACATACACGGGAAAAGTATTTTGTTTTACTATAAAAGGAGAAAGGGAATCCCCTAGTTTTGTTTTTTTGCTAAGTGTACCTTTTTAGATTGCACAATAGGGGAAGTGGGCAATTTCCCAAGAAATGCTAAACTTAGAAACTGAGTTAACTTGTTTTATGTTTTGAGATCAGAACATTGTAAGATCGGAATTTCCCCCCAAAGTTATATATGGAAGTGATGTGGTTCAGGTTATGTTGTCTGAATAATGCTGTTGTAATGTCTATTTTTAGACTGGATCTTTGTGAAGTCAGTATATATTGAGATTTGAGCTAGTCTCGCCGTCAGCAGATGCAATCAGCTCTCAGTATGGTTATAGGCAGTTTTATCTACAATAATGGTAGATTTGTAGCTCCACACAGTGGCCAGGATTTATTATATGTTCAATTCCATTGAGCAAGAGTGCTGTATTAATTCTCTGTCATCTTTGAGCGGAAGTACTTGGGAATCAAAATAGGATTCCAAATTGTGACAGATAGAAATTAGTGGTGATTATCTTGGACTGATAACGGTGAAGAGTGTCGTCGAGGGAAGTATTTAACACTTGTCGTCTTAACTGCTGGACAAAAGTTTTTCTTCAGGACTGAGAAGATTCCATTGTAATATTTCCTGGGAGTTTTGTAGTGTCACTTTGGCCTGCTGTCATTTTTGGAGTCTTCGCTGTGAGGACATATCGTGGAACTGCAACCGCTACATTGGACATCATTGGACATTCGTGTTTACAAATTAAGTATAAATAAATTGTGTGTAGTTGTGTATTCTGATTTATGTATTTTTTGGTTAATACCAAATTCGTGACCATTACAAATCCATTCAAATGGATTTTGTTATATAAAATTCAGCTCACTTGTGCACAGTCTCGTTTCTTTTGTGTTTTTTTGAAGGTATTTCCTTGACCTTAGCGCCTACAAGACGTCATAACAAGGTATGTTGCGTTTTAAAACAATCTTATCTTATGAAACTGGCAGCAAATGTTGGATTCCAACATTTTTTTTTCAATAAATCACTAAATTATCGAACAATACAAGACATGATATGATAAAGGTCCAGACGGTAACCGTAAATATATCCAGTTTGGCCTCTTGAGCTGTTATTTTATTCTGTGGATTCAAAAAAATGCCTCTCTTCCGAAGAGCCGACTGTATTAAAATGCTGGCAGTCTCACGTCCGCCTGGATTAAACATTGTGTTGAACCACTTTACTATTAAAGTATATTTGTACCTGTTTAATTTATAGAAACATCATGTCCGTCTAATTGGAATGTATTCGAGGAATCCTGTTTTCTTGTAATGAACAGAGGCTATCTTCGACGATAGCCAGCAAGTGTCGGCACGAGCATGAACGGGGATCTAGCCAGTATCCATAGTCAGGCAGAACACGATTTTATACATTGTAAGTAATACACTCACAATATTTAAAAAAACTTTCACAAAATGTTGGTTAGATGAGGGTTAAGCATATAACTGCATCCAAAGAGTTGAGCTTAAAATGTCACTTTTGTCGGCCTCAACGGCACTTTTATTACTACACAACTCAAATTCCAACACATATATTTCCTAACTCCCTTAAATGCTTTAAAAAACCGGGGCGAACCCCTACCTTGTCGAGAGTAAATTGCCCACAGATCCTAAAACAAAAAGATACGTAGCTCCCTTCTTTGCGGTGATCGACAGATTTTCGGGTAAATTAAACAAAATATTAGCTTTCTTCAACACCAAACTTTTAACCCCTTCCGGTAAAATCGGGTAAATGGAGCGATGTATAACGACCATGCCATTGTCCTTATGCTTGCCTGTAACATAACCTCATCACCATTTAACACATTTGCTAAATTGTAAACTATTTTATTTTGATATTGCTGTCTTATCGCTCGTTTCAGTACGTCCGGATGATTTCTTTTATTGTTACTCTATCGGCATTAAATGACATGCTGTGAAAATAACTTTCAGTGGACCACCTAACAAGGTAAGTGCAGATAACACCACGGCGCTTGCGCAAGAGAGCAAAGGTTAACTTGGCTAGACCTATCTTCCCGAACAACCGTTACATGCAGAGTACAAACGAATCACGTGCAGCATTCTGAATGTTATGTAAAAACCAGCTGTGGCTTGTCTTGTATTAAAGATTATGATTGTATTTTTCCATGCTGGATGAACAGGCAGACAACAACAATTCAACATATTTACTTTCCTTGAAAGGACCCTTTATTAATCACCAAGCTCATTTCTTCAGTTTTATAAGGCTAACCATTTTGTAAAAATCACTTTGGCTTTACGTCTGAGTACCTCTATCCCATGATATCTACTTCGACTCGCCTCGAGCGATTTCTTCCCTCCTGAGCATTGTAACACGTGAATACTTGATTCAAAATCTGTTGTTGCGCACGCCAATCGCCCGTTGCGACTAGAAGTTGAAGTATAGCATGGGCTTTTACGGGTATGCAGTAGGATCTCAAACACACTTTCCAAATAGTCCAGGAACTAATCAATAAGCCATGGCTGATTTTCAGGTAGTTTTCCAATGTTGTAGATATCAACATATTAAAATTTCCCACAGACTCTTGTAATTAATTGATGAATAATGGAGTAAGGTTCATACAGGGGGAATTAAAATGAGTCAATTGAGCTAAATCATTGCCCTCTGAGACCTTGACCTTCTATAACAACAAATAGTTCAGCGGTTTTATCGAACCTAAGTTACAAAAATTGTTAAACCTTGCATTCATGGCCTAGGCTACACATGATATAGGCCTTTGTTAGTCCTGGCTTAGAAATGTTCTTTTAACCATACCAGATTGCAAGAATCATAATATTCGGTATATAAAACAAATATTGACTGCTTTTTAGTCAGAGCATGGTTGAACTATAGGCCCTCGTTGATCTCGAAACCATACTATGCCCCTCGCCTTACGCCTCGGGGCAGAAGTATTGGTTTCGAGATCACCTTGGGCCTATATTATCTACAACCATGCCCCCGCATAGCGCAATATTTGTATAATAGCGCACCGTTTTCATTATTTATTCAATATGACGTTGACGCGGGAATGACGTAAGTCGACACAGCTCCACCTACGTACCGGCGATCCCTCACATTCCCATATTCATGCAGTATGTCTCAACTCGTTGATCGTGTCCTCTCCGATTTAGATTAGAATTCCCTGAGTGGGTGGAAGAATTTAGAAACATTCGGTTTACGTTCAAGCCGACTAAACTACAGAAGGCTTTCAGCTTTGAAAACAAATAAAAATGATAAATTTTCCTTCAATCACCTTTACAGTGGCGTATCGGGCCTGCATGCTCTGAGGGGGCAATTTTTTCCCAGTCTTGGGAAATTTCCCCTCTCAGGGGGGTCAAACGGCAAATTTTTCCCGGTCAGAGCAGCTAAAAAAGGCTGCTTTAGCATGATTTT
>JAMKCH010078168.1:0-12063 GCA_023653785.1 Ophioderma brevispina | reverse complement strand
TTGCCTTGTGATATTGCTGGTTAATTGGTTATTCTATCAATTTCATAGCTACAGCTTTACAACTAGGCAAAAATAACACCATTAAACGGCGATTCATTGTGCTGCAAAAATCAGTATACGTATACGCGTATTGTCATTGATCGGTACATAGCACGCAATTGCAAACAGTGTCAAACCGAGATGGTCACAAATGTTGTGATTGTGGATCGATTGGGACCTGTGAGTGTCGTATGATGTCATCGGGTTAACTGCGGTCAACAAAGTCAGAACTAGTACTGATCATGTACGACATGTCAGTTTTGACAAGGTTTACTGGTCGGCCCCAAGCCGATTGTCACGTGTGTGAGGTGTTGCATTTTTGGATTGTTGAGGACTGTAGGGAAGTGTACTCATTTGCAGAGTGAATTGCACATCGACTCATTGAAAAAGAAATGGTTGAAAAAGCGAATGCTTGTTCAAAATTATGGCCTACATGATTAAAATGCAAACAGCCTGTCCAGAATTTGCCTACGTTTAGACCGTAGTCGTATGCTTTATCATTTGAATTTCGTTCACCGTTAAAAAAAGCAGGAAAACTACAGGGAAGTAAATAAAATTCCAAAAGGGAATCGAAATACTTTAAGATTTAAACTTTGCGTCATAACATACCTTTACGAGGGCAAAATTTGGCAAGAATCGCAAAGTAAATGAAAATGCGGAGTCTGGTCTACGTTCCTTTGTCGCCATTTTTAAGTTTTTGGGCATCGCGCATTGGGATTATGAAAGAATGAAATATTATCCGCACGCATGTTTCTAATTTTAAGCATAATAACATAGTTATCAAGCTTGAAAATTATTATAAAAAAAATAAAAAAAATATGCATTTTTTTTTTTTTAAAGGAGGAATGCACTTTCATTGCTGAAAGTGACATTTCGGAGAAATTAAAGTGTGCTTATTTTGTTGACCTAGACGGAGCATTCTGTATTTAATGATGAGTTGCAGGGATCACAGTTGCATTGAAAACTCTGTTTCGGCGAGTGTTTACACGGCTGCTGCAGGAAATAAGTATGGGTGTAATGGGTATTTTCGATCGCGTTTAAAGATAATTGGTTCCTTATAGGAATTGTAATTGATTACACTTGCTAACATAGAACCATCGATTGGAAATAAAGGAGGTGATTTAGAGACCGGGCTGTATCATGATGAAGTCATGATGCCCCATGCCATGAATGAATTGATAACGTCGACGACATTTAGGTTCGCAATGCAACCCTAAGTAAATAGAGCAAATCAGACGCATTCTGTTAATCGGAATACGTTCGTATGGACCGCTCTATTAGGTTTGCAGAAGAGTTTACTTAAAAACGTTGTAGCAGCAAATTCACTGAATTCACCAATACAAACTCAGATAAATACCCACCAACTCCCAAGTCAGACTGCTAAAAAACGTCCTTATAAAACAATCATCAACAGGATTTGCAAAATGCTTAGAAATAAACAAAATATACATCTACAATTGCTGTCACGTGTTGAGTAATGGCGTAGTATTTGCTGCTGTGGTCACTGTTGTGGAACTATACAATTATATGTGGAAGGCTTTCCCCTCTTATATTTTGTATTATCTCAGAATTAATCATTATGAATTTTAGCATCATTATAAAAGCCCTTCTGAGGTAAGTGTGTGCCTTGTTACGAGCGAGGATTATATAACAATTTTTATTAGGCTCCGAAAAAACGCGAATATTTGGAAACTTTTTGCTTCGCACCTATTCAATTTACACGCATTGCACTGCTACACGTTATTGTATACGGAAATGCTTATACCGTGATGCGAGACGCCCAATTAAAAACGGTCATCACGGTAGAAGTTAGAAAGAAGTTCCTTTTCCTAACGACATTAAATTTCATCATGTCAATGGAGTCATTGCATTAATTCACATGTTCAATCATATTAGATAAGCATTTAGGCCTGAGAATGAATGCAAGTTTTATGCTTTGCATCCAGACATTTTTCAAATGCAAGATAAGAGGCTGATTCTTATTAATTATGTATTCCTCATTGGTGACTAAACTGACTTACAGTTTTAAACTGAGAGTTTTCCAGAGCTCAATTTAAGCACGGCTGGACCAAATAACATCATTCTGACAACGCCAGAAAGGCTCACTCATGTCAGTCTGCTCGGATAGTCCTGCTGAGCATCACTTCGGGTTGCTTCTGTACATTCCTTCTGTAGTTACTTAACGAAACCGAAGTCATGCCAAGATCTGTAATTTTTTAACATCCACTAAAGGGTTTCCAATTGTTAAATCTACCCAAATCACTCCCCAAATGGTTGACAATACCGATTGTTTTGGCTCACTTTTTATTCTTGAAATCTTACATATGTTGGACCTGTATTTTTCGCTGACTCTATTAAAATAATAAAAAATTAGTGATTTTCAGCAGGTATGCGATGTGATTATTGTTTCCGACTTGCCACAACCAAAGTAACATCTATCGGTATTGAACCTGGTGAGCATCTCACCACCTGGCGCTGACTACGGGAGTGACATTTAGTTCTGCTGGAGCATAAAACTTTGTGTCTTTCTTCATCTTTTAACATTTGGACATTATCGTAATCAGCTAACGTAAAGGTTATGCCATTGTACATGGGACTTGTATCAAAAATAAAGAAATGACAAAATTTAAAAGTCATCTGGACATCGTCAAGATTTTTCAAACTTAACTCAACAGGACTCGGTAGCATCTTACAATACTACAGAACAAGCCTCCACACATTGTTTTTCATCCACACGGCCAAAAAAAAAAGTACCAATTGGATGAATTTTTCAAAACAGAATTATTTATCCTAAAACTGTCATGAGTGAGTTGTTGCCAGTTCGGAGTTTGGCGGCGTTCAAAGTCTCGGACACGCGTTGTTTAGTTGGTCAACAAAAACAACATGGGGATTCTTGTTTGTAGTATTGTAAGATCCTGTTTGAAGGTAAGTTTGAAAATCTTGACGATGTAAGAGAATTAAATTGGCATTTGCGTATTGTTGATACCAAGTCCAGGTTACCGCGGCCATAAACCCTTTACGTAAGCTGATATACGATAATGTCCAAATGTTAAAAGATAGAATGAAAGACAAAAGGTTATGCGCAGCAGAACTAACTCCTCATGGCTGAATGCGATTCCCTCAATAATTGAGAACCAATAACTTGGCCGATCTAAGGTTCCATGCAGAAGGGGGCTAGCTGGAAGCAGACGCCTGGTGGTTGTGGAAATCACCACAGACAATGGAACACCCTTGGTCTGCCCACTGCTGGAGCACAATTCACAAACATGGACCTTGCGTAAATTCATGAAGCCAGCCAATCGCGTTGTACCCATCCTCCTGGCTGGATCATATTTGAGAACCACGTTTGGACACGATAAGACGAACGAAAAAAAGAATTCTAAGTCTGAAATCTGGTAACGCATGGTCCCAGGGCGGGGGTCAGGGTCAATGTATATATCAGTGTAAAAACAGCTTTTGCTGATAACAAACATGAATATTAATTTTACGCAGACGTAAGAATGCCGCATCGAAAAATTAGTCCTCTTGGACATGCCTGATACACGACCTCTATCGGGCGCTATTTGTTTGCATTACGTCTGTTGTAACCATGATTGGAATAGAGACCGATGATACCTATCTGTCATGATAAGTGAATCTAAGTTTTTAATGCTAACCTTCAAAAATACATTGATAAGTCCGTTGTGCAAAGCGCATGCGTTAAATGTGACATAAACATGGCCCGACTTCATCACACTAGATATATACATGGAATACGACACAAATGTTAATTTAGTGGGACACAACCAATACGTCTAATTTTACAATCGAATGTGAAAAAGGAAAACTAGCATACTCAAGAACCACATCCGTAAGTCACTGATTTTTAAATCAAAAGCTCGTAAGTACGTTACAAGCAGTAGTTTTGAGTTGTGAAGAACTACTTTTCAGCACGCACCTTGTTAACGGAGTCCA
This sequence comes from Ophioderma brevispina, assembly GCA_023653785.1. Lineage (NCBI taxonomy): Eukaryota > Metazoa > Echinodermata > Ophiuroidea > Amphilepidida > Ophiodermatidae > Ophioderma > Ophioderma brevispina. The sequence continues at coordinate 8,070 of JAMKCH010078168.1, read as the reverse complement.
AACTAAACTGTAAACTGAAAATGTCTTAATTGGAACAATCATCTAAAGTTTAAGCCCTCACTGTGAATAGAGATTAAGGCATTTGTAACAACATGAATCCTTTTAAATCAAGATCCAATCCAAGATCCAAAACCAAATCACTAGGATATTCCTATAAGCTGCATACAATACTGCCTATCATGAGTGCACCCAGGCAAATCTTACAATCTTAAGCCTTGGCACAAATAAACAGTTGGCGGATCACTGAATTCAGTCATGACTTCTTTGGTATCTGGATTTGGTCTTGAATTCATTGAAGTATTTCTTCAGGGTCTTCTTGAATTTTGGATGCAACAAAAATTAATTCCTAATTGTACTGGGTATTTAAATATAAGATGATTTTCCATTCAATGTCAGTCCATAACAATCATGGAATAGGTCAGTCTGCATGCCATGATGTGCTATTGTTATTGCATAATTGTACTCTTTAAGCTTTAGCTGTTGATTTTTTTCACCTTGATTTTTTTGTGATGTGAAAAGCATATTTATGCCAAATCCATATTTTTTCTAATAATGACCTTTTGGTGGACAGTTTTGGAGCATGCGGGAGGCGGACGCAAATCTAAACTTTAGGCGACCTACTAGTGGGGAACCTAGTGGTTAGGGAACGCTATAAACGCATGCATTTTGATTTTTTTCAGGCAGAGAAAGGGATTATAACAAACAAATATTTTAAAAGGAAAAAAAAAAAAAAACCAATCCAAATACGCACATGTGAAACAATGGCATCAAATGTTGTGTAATGAAAAGTCCATGTAGAAGGCATTACCCTTTCAAACTGATCCACAGGGCAGTAAGTAGTACAGCCTGCTCAAAAAAAAATGGTACAATCAGAAAAAATTGGTTAAATATTGAAATTTAAAAATAAGTCATTCTTACTGACATAATATTAGAGAACAAAGACCAGGCTTTCCAATGGTTGGTTGTTTCATCGCATTTGCTTTGTTCAATCCAGAGATATAATCGGCAATGTAGTGCGATATCACAAAATCGACTTTGTGCCACTTTTATGCAGCCATGGGCGAAGAGTTGTTGCGGCCGGTATGCCATGTTGTCTTTGGAACTCACAAACGATTGCAACTTGCAAAAAAGAAACAAAACACAGAGATAAATTTAGTAAAAGGAGTCTTTAGTTTTATCGACACAAATTTTAATAAGTCAACATAATCAGTTCATGTGAACTACTTCTTTTCAATAAAAACAATACAAATATTTATTGACGTCACTGCAATGGAGTTTGAAGTTTTATTACAAGAATTGGTATCTGTAAAATCATGCCAGAAGGAAAGTAATTGCAACCAAATTTAAAACACTCAAATCAAAGAAATGGTTTAAAATATTGCAATATTTTGTGCATTTTCTCATTGTAATAAAAATTCGAATTTGGAAGGCAAATTATCAAAGTGGTGGTAGGAATTTGTGTTATGATATTAAAGACCATAGAAAACTCTCCTCAGGTCGCTGTACGCGGCTGAAAACATCATGGTTCTATTCTGACAACCAGTAGGTCGCAGGTTATCACACTTATCTTAAGCCCAGACTTACTGATCATAACTTCCCCATTACGTAATTTTTTATGTTTTAGAGTTTCTTTATGAAGTTTTATTAATCCGTTTTTAAATTAAAGCATTGCATATATCTGTTAAAGTGTAAAAAAGTATGTTGATAAATTCGGTCACGTTTTCACTAAAACAGAAAGTGGCACAAACTACGATTTTTGTGTCGCGCAGTTAAACTGGAGTATCTCTCGATTGAAATAAGCAATTGAGATGAAACAAAAAATACTGGAAGGAAAGCCTGGGTTATTTTCTTGAATGTGATATACAAAACAAATTACTTATGTTGAGATAAATATTGAAAAAAAAAAGCGGGGTGTTTTTGTTTTTGTTTTTGTACCATTTTTTTTGAGACAGGCTGTTGTAATTTCAGTCCTCATTTGTCCCCACTATTATTTTTTCTTTTTGAAATTCATTGCATGTTGAAAAATAGCGTAAAATTTCTGGAAACCATGCATACTTCAGCAACGAGTATCATCGTGCGGACCAGCCAGTACGTTGGATATACATAAAGCAACCCACCACGTGTATTGCAGCAGGGTTCGCGCTAAGTTGGTTTTACACAGGTCAGGTAATCAGATCGATACATCCCCGTCATTTGTTAAATGCAGTCTTTTACAGGTTAAATTAGGACAATAAATATGAGTCCCAACTTACCTAGTCCCAATAATGGGACCTTAACAGGACCTTTATTTAACAGTATTCATGTAACAGTCTATATGTGAAGTCCCACAACACTATGTGTAACAGCTAGGATTTTGTGTAGGCTTCAAATTTCGACCACTCCATTTCAACTCAAATTTCATATATCTTACTGATTCTGATTCAATACGCTTCACCGGTACTTTTGCTAAACACTCTTCCACCTTAGCACCAGTAAATCCAATTTGAAAGGCGTGTGAAGGAGTTTAAATAGTGAATTTTTCTTTTTACGTAGTCACGGTCAAACCAATCGTTTACAGTATTGAAATTTCATGAAATTTCACTGCGAAAGAGTTTATGATGTATTATGACTGTCCTGTGGTTTGCTAACACTTAAGGATACTGTCAGGTGGAATCAGGGTAACTATTATTCATGAAGAGTGAAAATTATTAAACCCTAACCTGCAGGTGTTATATTGTGAGGACGTCCTACAGTCCACAATAAACACCACAACTTCATACATTACCTGCACTTCCATAGACCACATAACACTACCCCCAAAAATTTGATTGTGGTATATTGTGGTGGAGCCTTCGTAGTGTAAATCATAACTATACCAAATGGGAGTAACTCATGTATAGACTACAAATTACCACAGTAATAAACAAAAAGCCGCACATAGGCCAACCAATGACAGCAAAAGGCTGCCTAGAGAAGTTGCGGGCCCAAGGAAACCTTGGTGTTATAGGACTTACATGGGGCGCGGGGGGTGCAGGATGTAGTGAATGTAACCACACTTTATATGTCAGTGATAAGAGCACATTACCACAAACTACCCAGACGATTATTTGAGGTTAGGAACTTCATATACCACAATAGTACATTGTGTGTGCTTTTTGTGGGGTAGGCTTGTTAGGGTTTAAAGACTGTGAGACAAAAAGTTTGTAATATCAGTTACATTTTGGCAGACCCCTTCTTTGATTAGTGAATGGCAAAATGATATGTACACATGGAGGAGTCATGTCAGCAGGAATACAAATAAATTTACCTAGCCACATTGCATGCTACCCCGTACTATTCCCCTCAATGATCCCTTAGTTCCACCCTTTTTGTTTTTCGCCTGTCCTTTCCTGCCACTCCCGCGCCATTGGCCCACTGCGCGTAGTTTCCGCCGTTCCTCTGTTCCTCTTGCCATGGGCACCCAGGACGCTCATGGTGCCAGGACCTTCTCTTCCCCCCCTTCCTTTGGGATCCCCTCTTGCCTGAGCCATCCATTTGTTGTCACTGTGCTACCTGGTCCTCTGCCGGCGCCTCTAAATCCAATAGTCCTATTTTTTTTTATTCTTTGGCTTTGGCATAAATTTCAGAACAATCATGATCATGGCACAGGTTTACATAAATTCATACATAGAAAATAAGAAATAATAAAAAATAATAATGGATGATGCCACATATATCCTTAACCATGCAGGTATTCCGTTGAGGCTGTTGAATTCATAGGGGGGTGGTGCACAATACAAAATTATTTCTTGAACAACCTCTTTGCATTGATTGGATGAGTGCTACATGGTGTTGCCGTAATTCGTCAAATGTTCCTGCGATCGATCAACAGCGGTATTGAATCAATTTGGTTGGTTGTTTCCTCGCAATATTTCTTGATTATGGCAATTCATGCATGACGACAAGCAAAGCCAGAACAGTCCGAATGGACGGTGATTGCAGTGTTGCAATATGTGCGAGCCATCTATTCGGGACACCCGGGAAGGGACCTTATTGAAAAAATGTATAATTTTATGCTTTTTTTTGTTTTGTTAGTTTTTGATCCGTATATAGAGTTATATAACATTTGATGATTTTTTTTTATCACTAGTGTATATGAAAAAATAATTTTATTTTATGTTTTTACAATAGGCTGGTAATGATGATTTTATACACATACATAAAAATCGGCAAGTTTCGGTCGTAAATGTGGAAAAAAAAAAGTTATTTGATACGCCCATGTGTAAAATCAAACCAGGATTTTTTTTTAAAAAGATCGTGCAAGCAAGGATCGATATTATTTTGCATGTCAGCCAGATTACCTGCGATCGATCCTTCACTATATCAAATACAACGGATTTATAGATTTACCAAAGTTCTAATATTACTTGCTAAAATCAACATAACTGTGCCAGTAACTTCCATGATGAGATTTCATTATTTCTTTTGCCAGAAGGTTGATTTGGACTCGTTCAGTGGCAGGCAATCTGGTTCATTTTGTGATGTCGTTACAAGTACCGTGTGAACCCTTTTACACCAGTCCCACAAGATTCACAGTAAATGAGGCGTTAGGCGACAAGGGAAACAAACCAGGGTTTTCCAGACAGAAAATCAGGCTATTTATTGACTGCCCAGAGTAAATGTGATGTTTTTAACCCCACAAAATTAAGTCACAAATTTGCCAGTGATTACCCCCTTCAAGCAATATTAGCACATTTTTTTGAAGAGCCCCCCCCAAATTTTTCAAAAAAATTGAGATTGTACACGGTTGCATGGTAACTGGCTAGTAAAAATACCTGTGAATGGTAAAAGGCTGACTCAGAGATGTCCAGATGAGGGCGCCCTCATTTTTTTTTTTTTCAAAAGAACGAAGCGTGTTTTTTTTGCATTTGTCATCATTGCTTGTCCATATACATGTATAACAGTTGTGAAAATAGCTAAGCTCAAATCGAAGTCCTTCATATTTGGCAAAAATACAACATTGTTATAAAATTCGGATCCGGAAATTTTGTTATATACCACAGTATCCTCTGGCACTATTATTAATATAATAAATGTTTATGCATGAAACGGCCAAAGCCGATTCATCTCAACTTTGCAATTGGGCAGTTTAGGTCCCTTCTTTAGTTTTAGTTGGACTATTTTAATTTATTACACAAAACAATTAATTTGGAAATCTCTGAGTCAGACTTTAAGCTAGAATAATTTATTATCGGGGATCCGCTAATAAATTCAGTTACGGTTCCAATGTGAAAATAGCCGGCGGAAATAGCACCATGTACAGGCCTACGCTCATCCATTAGTTGTTTATTGGTTCAGGCAAGTCAAGTTAGAGGTTGGTTATCTTCTCGAGGTGGGACTATTTCATCATGGACAGACATTCAACGTAGCATTTCAGCTCTGCCCTTAAGTCCAAATCTGGGATTCCTGGGCCAATTCTAATTACAAAACTCGCCCATTTTATGTGCATGTCTTAGCATATCGTTCGCCGGTATAGTTTCCTAGACAATTACAACGTAACTATGCCAAAATATCAACTTTTGAACTGGGGGCGATCTTCAAAAAACTGTTGCCAATTGCTGTAAAAAAACGTTTCTACTTCCTCATCACTCATACCAATCATTTGAGGCTGCATGTATCAGTTTATGGAAGATGAAGATTTGAATGAAATCTACCCATATGAAGGAACAGACATGGATGATGGATGACAACTTTTAAGTTTTAAAGTATTGTCGATTTAGACCAAATTAGTCCCTCGTACAAAAAAAAACTTACCATTATTACCGGCTTTTACACCCTTATGATACCAGTTTATTTGACATAAAATATACCTTATCATCATTTTGGGGCATTTGCGAGTTGGCGCCGTGCATTGCATTCCATGGGCATCCAGAGGCTGGGCAGCGCTGACGACTTGATCCCAGATGTCGCTCGGTCTATACAATGGCCGATTGGAAATGATCTTATGGCAGCAAATAAAGAGATGGGAAATAAGGTTAGATATTAAAAAAAAAAAAAAAATCCAAATGGTGGACACAATGAGGGTCAAGTTTTTTTCCCCTCACCCTGTATTTCAAGAGAAAGAAAACAAAAACAAGGTGATCTTCCTATTTCCTTCCATATGAAAGTAGAAGTTTCACAATTTTTGTACCAAAGAAGAAACAATACTCAGCTTTAATCATTTGAGATAGGGATAATTTTGATAGGAAAGCTTTACATCAGTCTAAAAACCAGATTTTCAATTTTTTAGGGACGTCTGTATTTGATGAAAATCTTTTTTTTTCTCGTTGCACCTTAAGACCACAAGTTGCCGTGAAACTCTCTTTCATTTTTTTTATAGCTCCTTAAAATTTCTGAATCTCCTAACCCACATTTTTTTGGAAAGTTGTATTTATTAGCACTCTAACATCGGGTTTCCCATACAATGAAAATTGGCAGCGGTCGTAACATTCTTGTCGAATTTGGGGGGGTGGGTGATGAAAATTTTTGACGAACCAGCGTTTGCTGAAAAGATCCATTTCATCGCACATTGTTGCGCGGAAGCGCGCTAAAAATTGGCATTTAGAAGCTAGGCGCTAAATGCTCATGTGTAATTTAAAACAAAAATGCGCGCGAAGCGCGCTAAAATTTGCGGTTTTTTTTTTTAAAACTCGTATGTTAAATATTGAGGTTATTTTTGGCCAAAAAAACCATGACCCACGGGCTCAACCTTTTTTTTTTAAAACAACATGAATGGCCTGGCAGTAATCGATTTCTGATCACTTTTGGGTAGGGCATTTAGAAATAGGTAGACGTGTGTGCAATGAGGCATGGTGTACGGCAGTATTGTCTCAAAATAAATATGAGCCCAACATACTTGACTATTTAAACAAAACATGTATTTTTCGGAAGATGTGTTGAGATGAATAAACACATATTTGGAGGAATATGTGTGATGAAACACAAAACAAGCTTTCAAATATTTGCATGTTAGAGCACATTTGAAGCTCACCCCTTATTCTGTAATGGAACTCCCATTTGATACATCGATAGTGCTGTTTTTCTCAAGTGTAAAGACGACGGAAAACATGACCTGAACAAGAGCGAATTCTCTTTGCAGCTGATTTTGGAGGGATTTAAGGTACAAACATGCAAAATAAGCGTTTACTCATGACAATCCATGAGTGAACCACTAACTTACAAAAATGGCACCTGAAAAGTATTTCCACCGTATTTAAATAACATACATAAAAACATGTTTTTTTTTCCATTATATGTTCCATACCATTTATGATGTATAGTTATGGTGATAAGGGTGTTCTGTTAGAACGATTATTCATATTAGTGTAATGTCTATGTGGGCCATTGGTCTTATTATACTGTTAATAAATTCTCTTTGAGAGGAAGAACCAACATTTTGTCTGTTTTGCTACCCCTAAACAAGTAAGCAATGCATACATGATAATGTAGCGGACTGCGCGTTTCCGTTCGCAATCCTCACCTATTTTCCCCGTCCTGGTGACACCATGCTGCTGCCACGGTATTCCCCTTCCCTCGTATTAAAATGTAATTTAGGTAATTTTTATTTCGTGTGAGTTTGGGCGCAGCACGGGTACCCCCCCCCCCATAAGACTGCATCATGGTAATTGAGATTGTATATGTACGTAGTTTATGTATGTGGTATAGACCATAATACAGGAAAGGGGCCTGAGCCCTGATAACTAGTTGTAAAAAATGTTAAACAAGATGTACACTGCCGTATGTGCAGACTTGTGTACATCAACTGAGGTGGCCCCTATAATCATGTTATTTTGATGTTATGAAATGTATTAGAAAGTACGGGCCACCAGTATATTATTATAGAATTTAAGATTTAATGCCAAAATTAGTGTAGGCCAGCCGTCTTTGGAATTTATACGGCTGCCGTATTATATCATTATGCAGTCTGCATTATGTGTAGCGACTAGAAGTGAATTTCAGAAATCCTAGCCTAGCCCAGGTTTTCGAGGTTCATTTAGAATTAATCATTTAATGTTAAGAATCCCAAATTACTTAGTGCCGTCAAAATTGTGTTTTTCGTTGTTTGTTTTTTAT
>JAMKCH010078167.1:0-46361 GCA_023653785.1 Ophioderma brevispina | reverse complement strand
AAGCTCACTAAAGAGTGCAACTTGGCAAAAGAAACAACACCAGATTAAGTACACAGAAAGTCAGGTTTTTCTCGACACAACAATCGTCCCTTATTTTTCCTTTCTTTCACCTCATTTTTCTTTCCTTCAATTAATCAAAATTAACAAATCTTTCTTTTTTTCTTTGTTGATTTTCTTTATCTTGTCCTGTTTCTTTGTGCTGTTTTATGATTTAAATTTTACTAACTATCGTAGGGTGAGAAATGTAGGTTTTCCTAGCAAGTTTAAAAAATTTTTCATTATTTTATATCGTTAGGGCCTAACTTGTTTTGTCATCCCAAGAAAACTGAAACTTGGGTTTGTTTAAAACAATATCATCTTTGCCATTATATTCACACTTAGATTTATCAATAAATTAACTTTATTTTCATACAATTTCGTCAAAAATCAATATAATTTCGTCGTTCCATGACCCATCATCTGAATATACAAAGTAATTTTCGTCTTTGGTGTCTATGATACTCACTAATTTCTTTTAGCCAGTATATTTCGGGCGTGTGCTGTATACGGGCCTGAACTAAAATCTAGGCCTGTAAACCTCAGCAAAATTTAAGGCTATATCATAACTTTCGAACTTTCGGCGCTTATTATATCTGTGGGCCCCATCTCAAATCTATCCTATAATCGTTATGACCAAGATTTCCAATTTCCATCTTTATTCTGATATTAGAATTTTTTTTTTCAACCTCAAATGCTAATTCACGTGAGGTCCGAAAAACGAACTTATATTACACTCAAATTTTACGTGTATTTCACTGGGAGGCGTTATTTGGTAGTGTGCGCCCTTTTTTATGGACTACGGGCTGTCTTTAACGAATGCACCGAGGTCAAGTGCGTGGATCCAATTTTTAATAAATTTTCAGACTTTTATTCATTAGTTTTGAAGACAGGAAGCGCTCAAAATGTTGTGGTGTAGGAGTTTCAACGAATACTCCATATCAGCTTGTATGGTTATGTTAGTGGTTGCAGCATATCACTACACGCACCCGGTACTGGTCCACAAACCAACGCAAATGGCATTGATGCCAAACATGCCGAATTTCAACAAGTGTTCGTTCCAGACAGGGAGCCGATGGTGTCAAAATTACATGTAGTAAAACGTTTACTGATCATATTCTTTTTAATCAATGTTCGAACACCATCCTATTTTTTTTCGAAACCTACTTGATATGAATGTCCCCTAATTGAACAGACTGAATGGGTATTGTAAGTACACAATATCCCAAAACTAGTCATCATATACATTAAATTCATCCTCGGGTAGTTATTTTGTGCGGTGTGCTCCTCTTGGTTGCCCCTCCTGACAAAATTGGTCTTTACAACACTGGCTATTATCAACCTAAGCCTTGTATTGTTACACTGATATTCAAGCTAACTCATGGATTCTCCTTGGACAATTTTTGGTAGAATTCTGGACATTGAGGCATAAAAAGAAGGAAAATAGCTGTTTTCCCATTTCTTGTTTCATTCCAAATCCTGTTTCATGGCTGCCACTACATATATCAACTGTGCAGCAAACTCTTTCTCACTTGGTGGAGTGCGAGGCTGGCTTAGTTTGCACATCATTGATTTGCATTCACAATCTTTTCCCTTTTTGATGGACAAGTGATTATCAAGCCACCACAATGATTATATCAGAATAGCTCTGAGTTTTAAATACTGGCACTTCTATCGTCTACCCAAAGCACTTGGGATGTAGAGTATCTTTGACTTAAATTACAGTAAGACCCATCCCAGAGGGGGAGGTCTAAAGATGGTAGCACCAATTGAAACAAAGGAAACAAACAGAAACAGTGCACAAAATTGATCATGAGCCTGATGTTCCCAAAAAAAACCGACCATATCCACTATTGCCTATGGATGTCAGTTCACTCGGATCAAAACCACCCTGTGATAGATTCCTGACATAGATTGTTTCATAGTTGAAACCTGGCTCAAATCTGATGAAACTGAGTTATTCAAAGAATGATTCCAACAGAGCAATATTGTTTCTTAGTGTACCTCGTGGAAGTAATTAGTTTGGGTGGTGGTATTGGAGAATTGTTCAAGAAAAGCTGACCTTCAGATTTTTGACATAGGCATGAACTTCCGCACCTTTGTGCATGCAGTTTTAAAAATCCAACAAGGATGGGTTCTATTTGTGATCTATAGACCTCCGCATTCAAAGGAAAATGGTTTCAAGACTAGTGCATAATTTCAATGAATTCGGTCATGTCATGATTTTGTTATGAGGCCTACCATGAGAGTAAAGTTATCTCAATTGGGGACTTTAACTCAATGTAGAACATTCAATTCCAAGTCAGATGGATCTCACCTCTTAAGAACACTGGAGACTGCAGGTTTTCATCAAAAATGCTCATAGGCCCCACACACAAAGATGGTCACACCCTGACCTCTTATTTCAAGGCTTGAGGAAAACCTCATCACCCCCCCCCCGCATCATCAAAGCACAGCTGGACTTAGCTGTAATCTAATCACAATGTTATTTCATTTGCGTGCAGGGACAGAAACCTAGACCTAAAAATATTAAGGTGTTTCTCGTAGATTAAAGTCTGTGGAATCAAGATGTTTTCCATCTGATCTGCCTGTTCAATTGCATCTTTCGAATGTGCGTTCAAGTCATGACGGGGCCTGAGTACTATAATAATGCTGTTAGGCGAGTTCTGGACAAACATGCTCCAGTGAGAATTTCACTGGTGATTCTCGATCTTCCCAGCCATGGTATAACAATGAAATTCATCTGGCTCGTCGGGTCGTCGTAAGCTAGAAAGAAAATGGCGGAAGTCTAGGCTTGGACACATGTCGGCAGCTTTATCTTGAGCAGCTTTTTTTAAACGGATCACAAAGAAATGATTGGATAAGCTAAACAGAGGAGTATAAGGTGTTTTAAAATATGATACCCAAATGGTTTTAAGATTTTACATGGTTTGCTAAACAAGGATACTGAGGTACTACCTGCCCATGAATCGGCACAGGTACTAGCCAATGACTTTGCTTCATTTTTTCCAACAACAAAGTGAAGGACGATAGGCAGTGATAGGTCTTGATGATAATGTTGACCCCCTGCCTCAGAGTTCAGTTACATATACCCTTAGTGAGTTTACTCTGAAAGCCACCAACAAGGATCCCACAAAGTCATGTGTGCTGGATCCGGCCGAACCATGGTTCTTAAGCAAAATGTTCAGGTATTTGTCTATCAACAAACTAATAAAGGAATCACTTCAGTCGGTGTTTTTCCACATTGTCTGAAAGCATTCCATGTCACGCCAATTATCAGAAAGCTCTCTGGAATGTCCACAATTATGAAACTCTAGACCGGGTCAATCTCCTTTCATATCAAAGTCATTGAAAAAAACAAGCTGTGAGATCAATGAATGATTATATGGAAGGAAAAAACCTAGGTGAGCAATAACAATCGCTTATAAAGTGCTCGCAGTACTGAGACGGCATAATGCGAGTGAAAGTGACATGATGAAGTATTAAACGTGTGTACGCGTGTGTTGCAATGCGTAATGGTCAAAGTAACGCGCCGAAAATCCGCGTAGCTTGTTGCATTTACATAGGTGTGCGTATTCCTGCCAAATAATTTTTAATCCCACTGAATAAGATAAAGGTCGTGAAGACGTAGAAATTTGTGCCCGTATGTGTTGGCGTGCGTGTGGGTGTGTGGGGTGTTTTTCGTCCGCATGTTTGTGTGTGCGCGTTTGCGTGTGTCTGTGCGTGCGTGTGTGTGTATTGTGTGTGTGGATGTGTATTGTGCGTGGCTGTTGGTTGTTTGTCATGTTAGAGAAGGGATAGCGTGAGTGTGTGTGTGTATTTAGGTGTGTGTGTGTGCGAACCCTTTAAAAGGCAGATCTTCCAGTTTGAATCAAGAAATCAAGGTGTATCCCAAAGATACAAAAACAAAGCGTGTAATAGTCCAGAGGTGTTGTAATTCCTCGGGCCCTGGGAAACAAAGGATTAGAAAGTAGTCTAGATAATGGGTTATGTAAAATGCAGGAACACCCTTGTCTCAACTACCTTTCTCAGGCGTTACTTATTTTAAAGCAGCATTCGTGATTTTTTTCAAATTCAAAATGCCACCTTTTGTCTTAATTGCAAGGGTTAAACACCTTAGATTACTGTTCATTGGAAATCAGACACTTAAGCATTTTAAATCGGTCTGAAGATGCATTTTTCTACGACTGTTTCAACCCGGGGTTTCAACAACCTAATAAAAGTCGGTCCCGACTGTGTAAAAAAAAAAAAGCATACAAATCAGTATTTCTTGAACAAAATACGGCGTGTTTACGCTTAGCACTACGGGTGTCTTACTACAAAATATCGATATAACAGTGCAAGAAAATAGCACTTTGTGGGATAAATAGGGGGCGCGATTGTTTACATTTAAGAAATCGCTATACGTGGCTTAAGTTGATACAGTTCTGTATTACCAGGCTATCCCCAGATAGAACGCATTATTGGCCCAAAACAATGGTTCCCATCGGGAATCGTGGCACGGCATCACCGTGGCTAACGTATATGGGCCACATTGGTTTTCCATGGCAATGTGATAACGGCGCATATCGGCATCCTCTAATGTCTAATATTGGCGCATCTATGGCAATCGACCAACAGCCATTATAGAGCAAGTATTGGAGAAACGTTGGCCAAAATGGCTTTAGGCTAATTGTTGGCCAAAAATAGAGGGTAACGAAACAATAAAAACATACAGAAATACGCTAAACTCTCTCAAGGACGATTGTTTTGATAAGAACACAATATTTCAAAAAGATAACATATAATCCATTTCAATAAATTAAAAAAAAAAAAAAAAAAAAAAACTTATAATTAATTATTTAAATAAAGCAGGTTGAAATATTATTTTGAAAAAATAGTGCATAGTCACAAATTGGTTCCAATATTATTACCAAGATTGGCCCATATTGGCCAACATTGGCCCGGGCCAAATATTGGACAATGTGGGGCCCGTTGAGCAAATAATATGGGACCGATAACTGTAGCCCCCCAATATGGTCCGATCTTGAGTAAATATTGGGCCAATATTGGCCCAATATCTCATGTTATCTGGGATATATCCGAAATGGCGTTGCGCTAGGGATTCCGATGAGAGGGTGTGCGATTTGTTTACATTTGAAAGAAATCGCTGATAGTGGCTTTAAGTTTGCCTACAGTCCCTGTATACGAGTGCTATATATCCGAAATGGGCGTTGCGCTTAGGGATTCGAGAGGGCGCTATCATAAGCGCCCTCTCATCGGAAATCTAGCGCAACGCCCATTTGGAATATTTTGTGTTTTGTTTTGATGACACATCGAGGTGTATCTATTTGCACAGAGACACCTCGCTTCCGTTCGGCTAGGGCACGATGGTGGTGGACAACAGGGGCGTCTCTGACAAAGACAAATAACTAGGCTCAATGCCCTTCGTAATGTTAAACAAATTTTACTAAGAATTTTGGCAAGTCCGTAATACGCTAATGGTGAAACACTTGCCAACTGTACTTCGGCAGAACTAAGGAGTGATGTCAATAGCTTTCATGCAGTCTTAAAGGAGAACCCGTATAAAAAATAACATTTCGATAGTATAATCTGTTTTTCGATGAAACCATCGATATGTAGTCAAAATTATTTTATAGAGTATATGGTCTAAATTATTTGTTTGTTAAACGGGTTCTCCTTTAAACGTTGCGAATCACAGTAAGCCGCAGCTGTAATCGCCACGTACATAAGTCGGTGTGCGCGAATTACGAATAACAATAGCTGCGGCGAAAGGCTTATGATCACTCCTTAGTTCAAAATATAAGAAATTCAATGTGTGTAAGTCCGCGCAGATTATAATCATTTGGGTTGTGTAAGAGGCTGGGCTAAATCTCGGATTAAAGATCATGATGATTTGATGAATCGCCGGGATTCTTGGGAATTGAAACTAAGTTTTAAAAAGGAGGGTTTTCATGGTCCAGCGTCTTATTTGGCTATAATTACATTATCTGTTGTCTGTTTAACTCTTAAGGTACCTTGAACATATTAGGTTTAACAAAAGTTAAAAAACTTGCCCTGATTGGGATTATTTGGAAAACATTCGTAAGCCAGCTCTTTTGGAGTGAATGGGAGGTATACATTCTCAATCATGTTCATGTTTGAGTGCGCCTGAGGTGTTTGAGGGCTGTTTGAGACACGTAAAGGCACCAAAGATTCACCCAAACATAAGATCGGTAAAATCTCTAACCGCAAGACCCCCTGCAAGGCTACACAGATCTGTTCTATAGCTGAAAAAGTTGATGTTGACATGCCAAAGCTTCAGCAAATCTCCTTTTTTGCTACCTTCTGACTGCTTAACCTGTATCTTTTCTTATTGTTTGGCCCTGCCTTCTCGGTTCGTTGTATTTCGCCCTTCCTTTCTGCATGTCGGGTAAGAGCAACATACAAGCCCTACATTTTTTCTTTTACAAATTAATATCTAAAATAATAATTATAAATTGCAAGTGTAAACCAAATAAGGGGCGAGAAATGCTTTCAATACTATGGGCGTCAAATGCACCCTCTGTGTCAAAAAAACCATGAAGATGGATAATTAAAAAACCGTCACTTGGTATATCCCGATGTGTGACATGTGATGTCACTTTAGCAGACACAACAGAAATGGGAACAACTGGCAGACAATTTAGAGCCCCAGGTTTTCAAGCTAGCCTACAACAAATGGGATTGTGCAATATTGTAAATGCAGTTATCATTCAAGACCAAACCCAAGGACACCAGTCGCTAATCGTCTTGTAAAATAAAAAACCTTGCAAACAGATGTCACCATCGTCTAGATTAACCATGAAACTTTGTATATGTTAGACAATGAAATGCCATTACTGCAAACAAGAACATTTGCTATAAAATCCCATGAACAGATTTAAAGGAAAGTCAAAGAGATTTATTGAGGACATTTTGAGAGTACAACTGGGAGATTACCTGATTAAATATGAACTGGCACAAACTCCATCCTAGCAGCGAGAATACATTCACAACACAACCTAAAATTATAACATTTATATCATCCACAAAAAAATAGTTTAGTTTAGACATTCTTCGATACATGGTTAAATATTTTTTATCTGTGAAATATTCGTGCATTAATAATAAGGGAGGTGATCACACCATGGCTGCAGGGGATTGGAGGTCACGGTCGTAACGACAAGTAAGTAGGCAATGACCATATTTCATAATTGCCGAGCCGCAAACTGATCAGGACCGGTGAGACCGAATGTGTCAACACATCCTTTTATATGTCCTTGATACTTTTGTAAATACTCTCCTTTTTTTGTGGATTACTTCTATGGTAAATAGTAATTTTTACTCTGAATATATTGTTCATATTGTCGACAAGGCCACAAAGATCTTCGTTCACGAAAATTCGATCGAAAGGAAAGCCGAAGACACGCTTATCGGATTATACAGGCTACTTCCTCGACCACACACAGCAACGCCAGGGCCAAGCTTGACATTGTCACAGCATTGTCCATTTCATCCGAATGGTCTGGTTCCAATCAGTAATCAGCGCAAACACGTCTCAAATCCATGCCGGAAGTGTACTCGCGGAACAAGAAGGTTTTGAGGCAAACGCAGAGTAATGGTTTGCGACCAGGCTTTCCCATCCTGTGCTGGCGTTGTTCTTCTGGTGTCAAACAGGAACTGGATGGCCACAGATGATTGCGGAAGAAGCTTTACTACATTGTTCCCTGGGGGTACTGCGTAAAAGGAATACGGTTATATGACGACGTTCAAAAATGCACTTTTGATTTCAAGTATGATCCTCTTTAGGCAATAGGAAACACTCATTAAAATGGTTGATTGATTCAAGTATTGGGCATTTCCTTTTAACAACAGTTGATTAATTCACTTAAAGGGGAACAAAGTCCAAAGTCAGTATTTATACACATATGAATGATATACCACACATAGAGTAAGCCCTAAAAAACCCATCCCACGTTTGGTGAAATTATATCAACAAAAATTGGTTCTTTACCAATCGTATGGGACCTTTTCATTTGTGAAATTTGATTTTATCAATATTCTGAAAATTTGGTCGTCCCAGATTAATTAATCAAAATTCGATTTGGATAGATTTAGCTGAAAAATTACATTTTCATACCGTACGCAGGTTTTCAACGTCTCATGGGTAACTGGCCACTCAGCAAAGCGTAATTTTCGAGTCGACCACGAATGAACTAGACTAAAGAGCTTTTCGATTTTCCGTTATCTATTTTGTTATGTTTCAATTTGTTACGTCATTTGTAGCTTTAGCCACCATTTTTTAAACTTCCCCAGTGTTCATCAACCAAAATGGAGAATTCTTCTGGGTTTTTTAAATATGTTTTCGTTTGTTTTGTGTTCTGTATTGTAATATGATGCTTAATTGCTTAAATCCCAAATTTAGACGTCGTTGGTTTAACTCGTAAACCTGAAATCGTAACGAAAAATCATGAATTTCTGATATGTTATCAAGCAATATTTTCTTATTCCAAAGAATCAACTCCACTTTCCACTTAAGGTTTATTTTTTAAAATATTTATTTATGAATAACGGACCAGGGTGAGGTCCCGTAAATTGGTCATGGTAACACTTATGACCCGCCCACATCAAAGCGCCTAAGTGTGTGTGTGTGTGTGTGTGCGTGTGCGCGCGCGCTTGTGTGTGTGTTATAATGATATTTTAACAGGTTGAAAAAACATACAACATAGGAGAAAATTAAATTGATTTTCACTTTATATATAGACTTACATTTTGCTACAAATTTGTCCATCTCGATGAAGAATGGTCGTTGTTCATTCAAACTCCTAAAAGGAGTACCTGTTTCATCATTAGTTGGCGCAATGAAAACACGCACAGTTGCGCTAAAATCACGAAATGGGTTTTTGTTAAATACGATGATATGGTAATGGAATGGTTTGTGATTTAACCTTTCTATGCCCACCTGTGAACAAAAACAAAATTACTGCAAGTTAAAAGTTGAGAAAAAGACTATGTAAAATTTTATATTTTTTTGTTTTTCGATATCAGTTTGCTATGGCAATAGGTGCCGTATCATACGTCAGTATGCTTTTCAGTGGCGTAATAAATGTGTCGTATGCGCTATTACGTCACTATGTACAAACAAGAAAGATGAAGTTGGCGATACCTTTTGTATTTATATTAATGACGTATAGTGTCCACGTCAGTGTAAAAACTAAATTTATAAATGAAGATACTTTGAAATTGATATACATCACATATTTAATACTACCCAGGATCTCTAACTATAGCCCCTCTCTTTTTCACCCGTTGGTGCCTCTTAATAGTATTTTTCCTGCTCTAGGATCAAAATATTTTTAAGGCTGAATATCTTCATATTTATTTTGAGATATACGTACCTCTATTGGACCTTTTCCTTCGCCAACTTCACGAGCAATAGAAGGATCTTGTCCAACATCAACCATACGTTTCTCCATGAATGTCTCTAAGATATTCTTTTGAGATCCGGCTTCATCCATCTGAATCTTGATATCATCCATCACAACTGACGCCTCTAGGTCTTCTTCACTGTTGAACGCAAACAAACGTAACTTCATTTATAAAGTTCATAGAGAACATATCTTTGATCTCGGTTAGAAAGTTAGGGTTTTCACACTTCTTATTTATTTATTAAAGTACCTGTAACGTGGAAGAGTGTCTTTGAATTGATCGAAGATCTCATTGACCGTTTCATGCCATCTGTATGCCACAGGATCCCTCAAAGCAGTCACTTGGGTCCCAACCACCCCCCTCTCTTGGTTATACTGACCACGTGGGTCTGTAATAGATGATAGAAGAAGATGCCCCATCATTGCGAAAGTTTCCGTGCCATAAAGTTTGGGGTTGACACTCTTTTCTGCAGGGCCTTTTGCTGTATTGGCCAAGTCTCTATATGTCACTGGCACACTCTCACCTTGTTCCTGTAAAATACCACACGTGAACTTATGACGCAATTGTCCTACTTTACGAAACAATGAAATAATTGCAATGATTATTTACGGTAAATTATAGGATAAAACTTTCTTGGATGCACGTGATTTGTTTAATTTCTTGATCATCTCGAGAGAACGAATAAACTTTTACAAAACTAGTTCACCCCATGTTAAAAAGAAACAAATTAACTTTAAATCGACATAACAACATATATTTTTAAATAAATACACTGTACCATAAATAAATATTGTGTGCTTACATTGTGTTATTTTATTGCATAGTGATAAGCGCTGTGATTCATTAAAACGAACTTCTATTACAGAACTGATAGGTGGGGTTGACCTGCACTTTACATATTCATTATAGTCAGTTTCAAAAAGAATAGAATCCTTGACTATCCCAATCCGTTCCGGTGTTGTTAAGTAACCATAATCAATCTGTAGCGTCCCCTTGTGGTTGCGACCCACAAGAAGCAAGATCATCTTGAAACACCCCAATTTAATTGATATTGATAATTATGTTTTAATTCATGCCCCTCGACGTGGTAGAAGGAGCGGGGGTTCTGCTATTTATTTACACAAATCTATTTCGTATCGTGTTAGGGACGACCTCAAACTTTCTATTCACTCGACTGAAGATAATGAATCAGAATCTGTATTTATTGAAATCTTGAACGATGTTAATAAAAATCTAATAATTGGTAATATTTACCCTGCACACCGGACTAATACCAATTTATTTCTCACGGATTTAGAACAGTGCCTTACTAAATTATCCAACGAAAATAAACAGGTTTATATTTCAGGCGATTTTAATTTTGATTTGCTTCTGCACGATAACATCGATATAATTAATGATTTCTTAAATGTATTTCATAATCATAGTATGTATCCATTGATTGACAGATTTTTTTTTTTTTTTTTTTTCATGTTAAAAAGAAACAAATTAACTTTAAATCGACATAACAACATATATTTTTAAATAAATACACTGTACCATAAATAAATATTGTGTGCTTACATTGTGTTATTTTATTGCATAGTGATAAGCGCTGTGATTCATTAAAACGAACTTCTATTACAGAACTGATAGGTGGGGTTGACCTGCACTTTACATATTCATTATAGTCAGTTTCAAAAAGAATAGAATCCTTGACTATCCCAATCCGTTCCGGTGTTGTTAAGTAACCATAATTAATCTGTAGCGTCCCCTTGTGATTGCGACCCACAAGAAGCAAGATCATCTTGAAACACCCCCTCAGTAGTGCTCTGTATCCTGTGGGTGAGGGTGTGCAAATGCTGGAATAATTGTGAAAAGGGTAAATATGTGTCTGCATATTGTTATGATGTTGTGGAGAGCTGTGGTTAGAAAAAATAAGGCAATATCACATTCCATGAGGCACACGCCCTCACTTTTTCTCGATGTTTAGATTTTGTTTTCAACTACTTACGACCAAGTACCTGGACCCATGCTAGGCAATTTCCTGGGCCTCGCACACAAAACAATTTAGCGGAAAAGATTGGCCTGTTGTGACATGCAGCCAACACAATTTTGTGGGCAGACCAGGCGATATCGGGTTACAGATTCATTGAAGAACAGCGTAGAGGCAAGACATTATGTCTAGAAATCAAGAGCAGGCTCCAGAATTGCCTATGTCTCCCTAGCTGTTAGCAATGGTTCAGCTTCACTGCGCTAAAACAATGAAACCGCTGAAGCGAATTTAGGCTAGAAATAGTCCAAAGTCCAGGTAAAGGGTTAATAATCTAAAGCTCTCTCAAAGTGGTTTAGCTGTAAATGAGCAACACGTCTTGTAATAACATTTTATTGAAATATGGTATTCCTCAATTTTTGCCAATTTTCTGCATAATTTTTAAATCAAGAGAAAATTTGGTGCGTTCATATTTCTTGCAAGTCACGCATTAGTATTGTTATAAATAGTACATTTTACGAATTATGTAAAACAAAATACCATTGAACTGATTGAGATCAATGCACACAACAGCCCAACAAATATCGGCCATCGGGTAATAACAATGAAAATAGTAACCCAGAGAGTGTATTGAGTCAACCCCACAATGCATCAGTTTTGGGAAATTTCACCTCAATAAGGTCATGTATCCATAAAAATCATATTCTTAACACATAAAAACCATGACTTTTACACTCATTTTAGCCCACAAAGCATATTATAGCACTTAGGTAATTATTTGAAAGATCATGAAATGTCTTGTGGTTCTTAAACTTCTTGATTACATTTTATCCCTATGTACTGACATGTGTTTAGTACAGTACAGAATCGACCAGTATAGTACAGTATCGACATTTCCAATTTTAAAGAATATGTAATTTCATTCATACTCACATTAATAAAATACCCTGTTCGAATGGCATCGATGAGCTTTCTATAAATATATCTCATTTTCCTGATAGTGCGCTCATTGTCGGGACTTCGAGTGTCATCTTGTAATATCATTCCAGCTGGGCGAACTGCCGGACGCTTCCATCCAAAGTACGAAGAGATGTGAGGGTTGTGTCCTTCCTATGATTGGAAAGTAACGCACATAAACGACAGATATAAGGATACCCCTTACGACTTCATGGGTGTAATGACGTTAGTTGGGGAATTGAGTGTTTAGGAACCTATAAAGGGAGACACTATCAGTGATTTATCCGAAAGAGTCAAAATATTAGAAATTTGCAGGAATAGCTTAAAAGTGAAGGATAAGCCTGTAGAGTTCTCATAAGTTACTTTTTCCAACTGAAGAATTGACAGAAAAGGAAGAAAACGGCAGTGTTAAAAATACGAATCTCCATTCAATTACGTGTTCTAGTAAGTGTCCGAACGGACACTAATGACTAAATTATCTGATTTTGTCCTAGGTTGCTTCTGGTCCAATCATTTATAGGGTATGTTAGGATACCTATACTTGTTACAGACATGCAAAAATCTGATTTTTGATGATTTTTTCGATTTCTTGATTTAGCAAATCACTGATATAGTGGCTTTTTTTAATTCATACGCGATACATTAGTGTGAAGCACATTCGCTAGAAAACATCGGAAGTAAAAACCTTGAGTAAGTCTGTAACACAATGATTTGTAATGTTAAAGTAATAAAATAGGACCCAGGTATAAAACAGACTGAGGTTGAACTTCATAAATCTGAAACTAGAAAAACTTTCAAATTTCTTCTTTCATTAGAATATAAAACGAATAAAAACATAAGAATAATAAATCTTCTTAAGTCCACTTACGATTAATAAAATAATCGTTTATGAATTTAAGATTTAACCAGGGCGAAATAATCTTTTTAAATATAGCTTAAAACACAATTAAAGGGCCATTTCGTTAACCTTCGCCTTGCCCTATATTTAGTCGAGATGTACCTATTGTCTATGTGGTTGAATCGTATTTACGTGGATATAGCAAACTATACATTTTTGAATTTTTTTTTTCAAGAAGAATATAATGAGGCCATCCTTATTTGAATTGAATATTTTAAAAATTTGACCCCTGTACAAAAGACTTTTTATCCTTTGACCTATTTTGACGTATACACTATTGGATAATGATCATTGATGTTTTTACTTCTTTGGTCTCAAGAAAGAACTTGTGACATTTCATAACTTTATTGGGGCATTTAGAAATTGAATACCCTTACGTAACCTGTGACCTCAATAACTCAAATTGTCCAAGGGTGCCAAAGTGGCACCTGGTGGATTCTTCCACAAGACACTAAATGTTAGCAATAAAATTGCATTAGCAGGGCCGTACGCAGGATTATTTTTGGGGGGTGCGGGACTTCGAAAAAGTGGACTTTTTAAAAAAAAGTGGACCTTTTCTGGTAAAAGTGGACCTAAGCCCCCTAAAATGGTCCTTTTTTGGACTTTTTGAACATTTTATCACCAAAAAGTGGACCTTTGTGTCAAAATTTCGCTAAATGTTTGACCTTCTTATCAAAATATTCAGCAAAAAGTGGACCTTTTGCCCCTTTTGTGGAATTTACGGGCCTGTGCATTAGTATCACTTTGACGCTTCTCTCTAAGTTCTACCCGACTACTAAAACAAAGATGGCTTTAATCTCATATGAATCATTGAATTTATATGTAGATTCAGCCATGTTTGCAAAAAAAAAAAAAAATCGGAATTATATTTTTGATGGAAACAAAAGAAATTACAACACAGCAGGTCCTTGTGATATCCATTTGCTCATACAACGAAGTCGCATAATCAGAATCAACTGAAATGTTGGAATTGTGCTTTTCCTGATGGTATTTGTTGAACCATAACCCCCCCAAAAAAACATGATAGACTTGCGTAATACACACTGATATTGGAATATTTTTGAGCCCCGAGGGCCACTTCTCACAAGGGGGTATCATCAGAGTCCAAACATTCACAAAAAGCCCCTAAATACGTATTTTCGAACCCAGAATTGCCATCCCTAAACAAGTATTCTAAACAAGAATTCTTGGACACGGATGATACCTATGAAGAGCGCCTCTTGTCAGATTGTGCTTTAAATTCTCTGGAACTAGTTTGAGACAGAACTAGAGTTTTTTTTTTTGATATTTTGTAGGCCTATTATGTTTTGAGACCTATTTTCATATTTATCTTCTGCTATATCAGGCTACTTACATCAATAATGATTTGTTCTCTATCAAGGTCTAGAGGTTTCACACGAGATAAACCAACAGCTACTCTTTCTACATTGTAACGAGCATTGGTAAATAGTCCAGCGTATGTATATTGATATGACATTAGTGGTAAGCTGATTGTATGATGGAAAGCGTTAAGTCCTATGTCTTCCCTAAACCAAGACACCCTTTGTTCGGGATCAGCTGAAGTTCCAGTTGTAAAAGTTCCAATATCTGTACCGATTGGCTTTTTTACACGTACATGTTGTATTGCATCTTCGATAGCTTCATTAGTGAAGAAGCTTCTGGCCGCAACGTTGAACAACTCCGGGACATAAATACGGTCAAATCGTCCGTGATGGTTTGGCAAAACTACTGCCCGAATTGCCGAGTAATAAAGGTGGGGATTTAAGTAAGCGCGTAAAATCTCAGCACGTTCGACGAAATCTGAAAATGAAGAGGCGCTATGAAATATTTCAACTACTCTGTTCAATTCAAACAGGTGTTCTTGATCGAAGTTGGAAAAGGTAGCTCGCTTATCAAGAATACCGATCCCATGACGGTTGAGGAAAACGCCGACGTCATCGATCGAATGGGAGATGGGGAGTCCTAACAAAGTAGCTACCTCTGTCACTGTGTGACGAATGTTGAGATCATAAAGAGCTGGTACTGCTACTGCATCAAAAACGTTTTGTTTTGTTTCGTCGATTTCACCGGTAACAATCCAAGATGTAAGAGTCAATATGAGCAAAACGATTGGAAGTGGAGACGCCATTATCGCTTTTAACAATATCGTATTCAATGTCAGATAACGCATATCTACACAAATATGGTCAAACAAAAAAGAAAACAGACGAACGGAAGTTTGTTCACAAGGTGTAGAAATCAAACTGCGTGAAATGGTGCCTGTAAATATCAGAATTTACTCTTGAGAGAAAAGAAATTATTAAATACGCATAAGGTATGGAAATGCCACATATTCAAAGAAAAGTGTTGCAAACAAATCTTGGCATTATTACCCGGCATTATTACTGGCTTTTACACCATTAAGATGCGCTTATGACGAACATAAACATAGAATACCCCATAATTTTGGTCAACGATTTCCTTCGTTGACCACCCGCATTTTAATGTGAATCCGTGGATATCGCAAACCCGCCTTCTTGACTAAAAGAACATGAGCTCGGCTTATACCTAAGAAATTGGAATGGTCATTGCAGGAAATTAAAGCTAAAAATTTAATTTTTGCGATACTTTTTAAAATGCAAAATGGTAGCTGCAATCAGGGTCCATTTTATTCACTCTGTATTCATATCTCGATGAAGCCGTTCCACAGGGCTCAGTAATCGGACCTTTTATCTTAACTTTGTACTCGCTGATATTATTGATTCATAATTTATAAGCAATCACATATTTGCCATATAAAAAACGGTGTATTATTATTATGAAGTGGTCACCAGATGATCTACAACCTAACGAGGACAAGACCACAAATTCAAATATCACGTCTCCTTTCAGAAATTGATGATCATGAATGATAAAGACATTGTTAGTGTCTTTCAAACACACATTACCATTTCAACGCTGCCTTATTACACTATTCTCATATTTTGCCTGGACTAGATAGTATTTTGCCATTTTTTTTCCTCTAAACTTGCAAGGCTGAACTTTTTCTGTACGACATGGCTAGTAATTTAAAAACTGAGCTGAACCGTACCAATGCAAATGAAAGAAATTCAAGTACAGCGAACTTGTAACCGAATGTGAGAACCTCTCATGAACCACTCACTACTTCCCAATTGAAAAAGGAAGCTGGGCTATACCAACAGGGAATAGGAAGATACTGGACCAAGCAGCAAAGAAAGTCCTCATGCAATTGGACTGAGCTGAAACTCCAAATCTTTCTAGAAGATGTCCTTACTGTCAATGCCAAGTGTTATGACATCTCGCGGATAGCAAGGTCAGAAATACTCCTCTAAACACCAACAAATGCGGGTTGTGCACAAAAGATATTAACTTTTATATAACAATATTTTTATCAAATTGATTGGTTACGAATTTGGAATGCCCAAAACACAATTAAAATAGTGATGACAATTATTACATACAATTAAAGACTGGTTGGCTGGTGGGGAAAAGTACCGCATGACTACTGGAAAGACAGTGGACAGCAAAGAAAGACTACTTGCGCCGGGAAACAGCCGGGTTGATCTTACCACAGGATGGCCGCCTAACGATCTACTATCAAAATTGCCACGAAAAGTCTATCAAAGCTTTTAACGCACACCTATGACGTCACGGCATTGTTTTGTCGCTCCATTATTTTGCACGAATGTAGAGTTAGAACAATAACACTCCATTCGTAAATGTACGAATGGAGAGTTTTTATTAAAGTCTCCATTCGTACATTTACGAATGGAGTGTTATTGTTCTTACTCTACATTCGTACAAAACAATGGAACAACAAAACAATGCCATGGCTTTATATAGGTGTGCTTAAAGAGGAAAATCAATTAGATTAAGAGTATTACGAAAAAAATGACTTAATTATTAAGGTGTTGGCATCATTATTTAAATGGGCCGAAGAATTTCTTTAAAATGTGAGAGAATAGTACATTTATTTGTGCTGATAACAAATCTGAAATAAAAAAATATGGCTTACCGTATTCGTTTTTGAGAAAAAAGACTTTCAAAAAGTGCATTTTTGCTCAAAATTTTACATTATTTACCACGCAACTCTATTGGAAAATGTGATGCACCGATAGTAAAGTGCTCTAAAAAGATAACAAAGGGGCCGATCGTTTTTCTGATTTTCACACATGTTTAGGTCTGAGTTACATACTTGAAAATACCGAAATAAAAAAATGGTGTCACCATATTAGTTTTCCTGAAAATTGTCGAAAATGGACATTTCTAAAGGGAAATTTCCGTCTTCACTAGAGACGCTGCGTCTCGCGTTATTTTACGCCTATGTGTCACGAAAGGTGAGACGCGTAATTAATTAGGCGCGTTCTTAGACAAGTCCTAGCAACATCAGAGTTCTACGCGATTTTACGAACGCTTTTCAAATTCGCGTAAACGCAGAGGGGAAAATCGCTCATGAATTTTTGCGACGCTAAAATCGCAAACGAATGCACGTTTGCTCATCTCCGAGTTTATTAAAGTCGGCTTGCGCGTACTCCTTAGAAACCAAATCATAATGCCAACACCTTAATTGGTTAACTATTAATTACACTCATAAGAAAATCACCATTAGACCTATGCATAATCTTCGTCAAATTTAAACATAAAAAGGGCGTGTGTCAAATGCATTTAAATTGACATTTGGGCGTATGAGCCAGAGTGGGATATTTTTTTTTGTTTTGATTGTTGTTTTCTGGCTTTTATTTTTGTATTTATTTTGTTGTCGTTTATTACTTTAATCTCGCGCATGTTTAAATTGTTCACTTTGCGTATTTATATTTGCGTAAATACGTGATTACGTTAACATCTAAAACTAAGTCAATATTTTATTTCATATTCAATCTTTTTGTTATCTTTATATTTGTTTTGGGTTATGTATATGTTTTATGTTTGTATTTTGATTTTTTAATTAGGCCTAAGGACTGCTCAACCAACAATTCACCTTTTGAGTTTGATCTTGAGTTTATTGTTAACGTTTATAGACATTTTACTTACATCTTGAAGGTCTCTTTTAATTGAAAGAGTAAAACAATGTTAAAATCACGAAGTGGAATCATACTCAGTGCAAGTGTTCAGATATAAACAGTGGGAAACTAACACTGTAAATCAAACTGTTTATAGATTCGTTACACGTTTAAAACACACGTTTTCAGTTAATCAGTTACACCACAACGTAGTAATAGGAAAGTTTAATCTAAAACCGTGGTATTTAGGGAGCGGTCAATATTTATGCGGGGGAGGGGCAATGGAGGATTTAATTTTTTCGGCCAAAAAATTCGCGTTTTCCCGTCGCTTCCGTTTTTTTTTTTTTTTTTTTTTTATTGTGGTGGGGACTGTGTGTGCATATAACCAAGCTATAACGATGCGGCGGTCGCACTTCCCTGATCAGAGTGACCCACAGTTCGCGTGATGAAGAATAAAAATTAATTTATAATTGTATATTTTCATTCACAAAATAGAAATAGTTGTGAGTGTATCAGGAACTTGTATGAATGGCTAAATATCAAAAAGTACTCCATACAAAGATGCAATACTCATAAACACAATAGTTTTAGGTAAGTGGTGATTGGCTGTATTGCAAGTGCTATTTCGCCAAGTACAGGAACAGGACTTGGCCTGATATTCCTCAATGATATACACCTGCAAATCGTTACCATAATTGATAGAGATATTTTATTTAATGTGCATATGATTTGCCTGGCAGTAAGAGAGTAGAGTTTGCCAACTGTGATCATCGTACCTACCCACCCAAATTCCGTAAACTAGGTGGTACCATTGGGTCGAGTTGGCCTTTTCTATTTGGGTAGGTACGCATACCGGAATTATTGGCCAGCTTGACCCCTTACGCGAAACTAACACTGTAAATCAAACTGTTTATAGATTCGTTACACGTTTAAAACACACGTTTTCAGTTAATCAGTTACACCACAACGTAGTAATAGGAAAGTTTCATCTAAAACCGTGGTATTTAGGGAGCGGTCAATATTTATGCGGGGGAGGGGCAATGGAGGATTTAATTTTTTCGGCCAAAAAATTCGCGTTTTCCCGTCGCTTCCGTTTAAAAAATTCACATTTTCCTTGATATTAGGTGATTTTACCATATAAAAGTCCATGCTCCTCCTCTCTCCTTGATGAATATTTCATACTCCCCTCTTGCTTAAATTTTATTTCCGTATTCTCCCTCAAATCCCCCATTCCCCTTAGCGTAAATGACGTTCTTTTGAAATTAGACATATGCACATGTTAATAATGCAAACAATTGAATGTGTATGTTCTAACCATTAGGCCTAAATGTTCACTTCCATATACCTTCAGTGTGTGACTGTTTAAACATTTTGAAGTGTTTAAGTAGTGTAATAAAAATGATTTACAGCGTGAATAGTAAGGAACAGTATTCGGCTTGAACAATGATTTACTGGTGGAACTTCGCAAGTGAATCTCACACCAAGTGTTATGAAATTGATAGCCCTACCTTTCTAACATTCGTCTCCGTTTAAACTAGTTTCACGTTTATCTTTTGCGTTTACGGTATTTCCATTTGCTTACTCGCTCGTTCAATCAACACTGAATACGTTAAATAAATCCCAGACTCTCCTGATTTGGTTGCGTCGATTTCTGATGCAGTGTTTTAGCTCTTATAGATTTAGCATGACCCAAGACATGGCGTAGAATCGGGCGTAGAATTAGGAGAATGTTTTCATCATTTTGATCCCAATTTTCGGGCAAATCAATGTCCATTTCGATTCTGAGTTTCACTGGCAAGTTCATGGAGTTTAACTTGTAAAATAAAATCACAACGGCGTGAGGCCGGAGAAGTTAATCTTCCATTATATAAATCCCAGTTTCGGTCAAATCAATGTATCAACTTGTTGTATCTCTTGTTTCCCCCGCCAATTTTTATGCATGGTGGTTTAAACTTGTAACCAAAATATATTTGCCCACCCGGTTGCCCACATTGTACGTGCATTCAGAGTCTTATTTTCCACCACTGACATGACTTAGTGAGCACAGAAGCTACACTGGTTTTGAACTATTATCCTCATAACGTCCATGCAAATTTCAGTGACATGTTTTTAAAGCATAACGAAATTTATACACAATACTTCGTAGTTATTAAGGATCCCCTGACACTCTTCTTACCATTCAATCTCCATTGGTTTTTTTATTACTACATTCGTAAAAGAAAGATTTTCTTTCAATCGTTTCTTTCTTTGTTTGGGTCTTAAATGGTATTTCACTACAGTTCTAAAATAAAAAAAAAGTTTTAGTACGCGACAAGCTTGAATACTCCCAACATGGGTAACACCCGAGGTTGTGCGTAAGTAAGATAATGGCCTCGTTTTTTCACGACATTCGTGGAAAATAAAACACGGGCTTTCGGCTTCGCCTCAGCCGTATTTTATTTTCCACGAATGTCGCCAAACACGGCCATTATCTTTTACTTAAGCACGGCAATACACATAATAAAACCAAAACCTGACCCAGATCTTAGGGTTACTGGATGTTGAAAGACAAGTGTATTGTTGTAAGGTCAAGCCTTTATACATGTCAATACCTGCAATTGTACTGGAGTGTTTCATACCACAAGTAAGCTATTATTAACCTTACAACAGACTATTTGCAAGAGTCTTGTACGATTGTGCTATGAGTGCATTGTATTGTTGTAAGGTCAAGCCTTAAACCAGTTACACTAACATCCAGTGCATGCCAATGCCATGCCAGTGGTGTTTCTTCCACTGTTATTGCTATTATTAACAGACAAAATACAGTAGAATGCACCTTCTTGTAAGTAACGGGTTGTTTTTTCGTGGCTATGTATAATTCATACCATAGGTGAAAATGATTGCAGTGCTAGGAGTGACTCTACTCGCTCTGCAAGGTGAAGAAACATTTTTCTTTATTTTAGAGCATCGTGAACTTGATTACTTTGGAAACGGTTTTTATTATTTAGGGAAGCAATATCCTATGCTTATGTGCTAGTAATATAAATGTCCAATGTTTTGCTTTTTGTCAATTTTATGGCACTGTCAAATCAATTAACCCCCAAATCCCATTGACTTCATGTACCAAACCTTAAAGTCATTTTACCAACCTAAAATTCATTTTAGGCTAAACAGCTTCCCGTATTTGTTTTTAGCAACCACAATGGCCTAAGAATCCACTCGTTTTTAAAAAAGATCGTCACTTGTCCCACCCCTAGTAAACAACTAGACCAGATTTTTATGCAAACGTGAATATTAGCTGCTTCTGTATCTGATTTTTGCACTGTTGTGCAAACAAATTACTTATTAAATATACTATCCCAAAATTACGCTTGATTGGAAGATTTTATTGTTAAAAACAGAAACGAAAATGGGTAATTTTGTTTTTTAATGTTTTTAAGTTTGTTTGAAAATTGTCAAGATTTTTGTGCAAAGCTCCGTTTGACTTACATTCATAAAAAATATGTAATACATCACGAATCCCAAAAAAAATAATACACTTGATGTAAACTTAAACAAAATAGAGGCCATTTTAAATTTTTGCTTTTTTGACATACGAAGCAGAAAACGGGCGGATTTTTCGCACGGCTTCATTGATCAAAGCGCCCAGCTCGTGACGTCAAAGTGATGACAAACATAGTGTTGACTCGAATTGTATTGGCTGACACTGTAATATGATGGATTAAGTAAGTAATAATAAAATTAGAAAAAAAGTTACAGAATGACATATTTTGTTTTCATTTCGTTGTGTTTAATATTATTGGAACGTGGCAACACTGCGATATGATGGTCACACCGACGTAATTATGGATGGTCATTCACTTTGACGTCACATTTGCCTGCGATGGGATTGTCGGATGTTTCGGTAAGCTTATGGCGGGTGAAATTAAAAAAGGGCAAATACTCAACAAATGGACATTTAAACTATTTTGACTTTAGTAATCTACGTTACTAAGCCTTTCCATCCATAGCCAAATTTTCCAAAGATTCAGAATCAGACATATTTTCTTAAGATAAAGAGTAAATACAAACTATTTACGGAAGGATATATGAAATTAGTATTTGCAATACTGAGAAACACACTTTGTTATTTTTTTTTTTTTTTTTTTTTTTTTTTTTTTTTTTTTTTTTTGTAGCTAACGATTACAGAAAACCCGAGTGTTGTAAAGCCTTTTTGATTCGATTATTTTTGCAATAATCTTAATTAACTCCGGTAAACATTAATGTATTATGTAAATTCTGTTAATGAGCCTGTACTTTTTAAATATTTGTGTAAATCTTTAAAAAATGATGATGGAAGCCTCAGATACCTGAGACCGTAAAACAGTGGAGTATGAGGCAGTCAATCCAGAGGGGGGCAAATTTCCAAGTCGTCCCGCCAGAGGGGGCAAAATTCGTAAGTCGTCAAGGTGATTTCCTCCAATGAATCTGAATGATGTGACAAAATGCGCAGGTAGCGCGCGAAAATTGCGATTTTTACTGTAATTTTCCCAAGTTTGGCCTAATATTGGTAGAAAAAATACCGAAAAGAGGACATAAAAAGCACATTTTGGCCATATCGTCACGCTTTTTCGAGCCAGAGGGGGCAACTTGCCCGCCCCCGGTCGGTAAGCCACTGGACCTTAAACGTCAAACGAAGCGACGTTTTGTTATTAATCTGCAGCCCTAGTGTATATGGCTGTAAACAGGGGCGTACGAGACCTCTAACCAGGGTAGGCAAACCCGGGTGGCAAGGACCTGAACAAGTCCAGTGAGTCCTTGCCCCCTCCCCTTCTCCCTTGCCTTCACAATTTTCCCCAATTTACAAGGGGACGAACGCCACTTCGCAACACCCCTATTACGTCACGGGCTGTAAATGACACCCATTTTGTTTATAACTATTCAACGAAAAATCGTAATAGTACGGAAAGCGTGGAATTCTTTTGTTCGATGGAGCCATGAAAAATAGAATTTCACATGTACTATTGACTCATCTATGTTTAAGTTTGTACTTTTTGCTGATGACACGACGATCTTGTATTCACATGATGATATTGCCAGTAAAATCCATGAAATAAGTAAAGAGTTACAAGAAGTTACAAATTGGTTCAAGGCAAATAAATTATCTGTCAATGCTGCAAAAACAAATTATATGTTAATGGGCACACGTAATGGGAATGCAAGGTTGGCAGAATCTGCAACAGAAGAGGGTGATGAAATACAAGTTATATTAGATAATACTAAATTACAAAGAGTTTATTCTACTAAATTTCTTGGAGTAACTATAGATGCAAATCTCACTTGGAAAAATCATATAGATGGAATTTCTAAAACTATAGCACGAAATATTGGGGTTATCAGTAAGTTGAAATACTGTGTTACTAAGCGTATATTGTACTCATTATATGGTACTCTTGTTCAACCATATGTTAATTATAGTATATTAATCGGGATATTAATATGGGGCAATACATATCATAGTTATTTTGATAAACTTTTGAAACTTCAAAAATGGGCAGTGCGGACAATTACAAACAGTCATTATAGAAGTCATTCCGATCCCCTATTTAAAAATTTAAACATTCTTAACGTGTATAACACATACAAACTTGAAGTGGGTGTATTCATGTTTAAGTATTCTATTAATCAACTACCGAAAGGGTTTCAGACATTCTTTTCTAAAAGATAGATATAAAAACGTCTAAATCTGTAAATATTTTCGCAGCCTATATAATCGTATCTTATTTCATTATAATGTATTTGTATGTATTTGTATGTAAAGTAGGTTTGGAGCGAGAATTCGTTTTTCTATATTTTTGTTTCTCTGTTTTTTATGTAAATTTTAAACCGTTTTTTGTTGTTGTAAGTTAAATGTTTTTGGGTGTGATCACTTCTGGCCTTTTGGCCTTTCGATCTCATCCCCCATATCATCTTCTGTGAATATCGTTTTATGTGTTTTTTATATTTTGATGTATATATGATGTGGAAATAATAAAATGAATGAATAATAAAATGAATGAATTTCAAATTACACATACGCGCCTTGCGCATGTTATGCAAAACTTAATTTGGCACACCTCACGCTTGAAATTGATACCAAAGCGGAACATTTCTATATAAAAGCTGGTTAATGACGGATTTTCTTTGTTTTGCTTTCAATTCAAATGTAGTTTCGATGTGATGTTGTACTTGAAACGCTCAAAGTTTCCTGCTCTATATGGGAGCCTGGCCAGGCTAGTCTCACGCGATTTTGTTTTTCGGGGGGGGGGGGTATAGACTTTCCTTCTTCTCAAACATAATTCGTAGGAATTTTTTTTATTCCTGTCGGTTTATTAAAAGTTATGGGGCGTGTCGACGATTCCATTCGCTCTGAGAGGTGATATGCTTTACCCAATGAATACAATAGAAATTCAATGTCACAATACGGATCAGATTAAGGCCATAATTAAAAAAAACCTCCCTTTTCTCACGAAGACAATATTACAAGGCAACTGCGTTGAATAAATTCCAAACACCAGACTTGAACAAACTCTGAAGCATTCAGCATAAGGAAATGATACTAATGAGTAATTATTACTCACCAGTGTTCCAGGCTTTACGTCACTAAGGAATATTAGAAAATCCGATACGTTTACATTTATTCGTCTTATTTCAGAAATAATATTTGACAGCTTGGTCCAATCATTAGGTACCTAAGTGATTTGGTCACTCATAACAAACTACAATATTTACGTGGCTTAATCCTCCTCTTCACCCAGCCTCGATGTTCGTGACACTTTATCCATTCTTTGATTGACTCCAAACAAAGGAATCGATAGCGTGTCTCAGACTTTACGACAATCTATTCAATTGAATCTTGTGTGAAGCCTTTACATATTCGATACAGAAAAGTTCATGTAAGATATGGGTTCAAGCATTTTATTCTGTTGAACAAAGTTGAGTAGTTCAGCCGTCAATACGGCTTTTTAGTTGTTGATCTCAACACATCCTCCAAATGCATTCGTACCATCGATAATATGCGTTTGCTGACAGGAATAAAAAATCAGAAAATTTAATTTAAAAAAAAGAACATTAAATTCCAAAATTCGGTTTCATTGGTGCGTCATGTGTGTATGACAATGCCGTGGCCCGAAATGTACACTCCCAGGGATCCCAAGGGCCGGTCCCCAGAGTTGCAGCTAGGGACCAATCGTTGTTACGATTTGAAATCAGTCCCTACCACCCCTTTAAACCATATTAGACTTGAATCCAAAAAGGTGCGCTCAAATCCCTGAAAATCCCGTATAATTATTCTGACCAGAAATAAAATATCAAAACAAAACTTATCTCTGGAGAATTACAATACAACTGGAATTCCTACTCTTCAGAAATTTTGCCTCAGCAACTTGTCATCTCCCACTTTTTCAAGAAAATTGGCCGACATAGGTTTGGTTTTAACCTTTGGCCTATTTACGAAATGCGACAACGCCCGACCTTGGTCAACATTAAGGTTTATTTTTCTATATTTTATTAGTTTAAGTTTCAAGATGCTTTTGCGCAACTTTTTCATATGGATTCCCTTTCTCCTTTCTAAATCCTTTAGGTTGCCAACGACTCTTTTTTTTAAAGAATTCCAGCTGTATTAAAAGGACATCGCCGTTTAATGAGAACGGATGAATTTGAAACGTTCCGCATTACAAAGCGACATGATCAAAGTTTACCTTTTGCTGGTTTAATTTAAAAAAAAAATCCACTTTACATAAATTCCCCAAAAGAAGCTTTATGTAAAATTATAATAGAGGCTTCAATGGGTAATTGAAATTTCAAAATATGAACCCTTTCCCCCTTCAAGAACCACAATGCCGCTTTGCAAGGATGTGCGGTACCATTTAGCAACAACATGGGTGGCATTCTGGTTCGGGGGGGGGGACATCATTTTTGCATTTTTGTTTTCTTGGGGGCCTGAACACTAAATAGAATTGCCAAAACCAACAACAATCTATTACATACATAACATACCATCATGTTCTGGGTATCATAAATCATTCTAAAATACAGGGGGTGTATTAGACTGTCCCACAGTCTCGGCTTTGTCTTCGGATTCAGGGCACAAAAGGTTCAATTGACATAAAATAAAACTATTATTTATTTATTTGGAATTGCACGTTTTACAACAGTCACACTCACTACCACGATGCATCCATTGTACATACAAAACAAATAAAAAACTAAAATCCTAACAAATCAGATCACTGGATCCTCCCTGGACCCTTGCACATCAGTCCATTGAATACTGCTCTGACACATTTTAGACCCCAATGACCACCCATACGCCATCATACGAGCCACTTTTAGAGTTGTGGCATTCACTACTGCTTCCGGTATTCCATAATGCCGCACCACAGCAAACATAACCTTTCTATTGATGGAATCAAAGGCCTTCTTAAAGTCCATGACTGTAAGAGGAAGCTGGTAGCCTTGGAAACCTTCCATGATTCTTCTGAGGATATGGATCTGCTGGGCACAACGTCTTCCAGAACGAAATCCAGCCTGGTTGCTTCTTAAGATGGGGTCCACGTAATCTCTGTTTCTGTTTAGAAGGATCTTGTTGTAAACCTTAGCTGTACCAACCGAGAAATTCATTTTACACATTGTCGGTGGTTCAGTTAACATTCTGCTCTATTTCTCTCCATTGCTTTGCTCTCTTGTACAAGAACCATGGCTTGACAGAGAGAAAATTTACCAGAGAAGAAATAGGAGACCGGCATTTCATTCTGTCTATCGATATGAATGCATCTATAAAGCCAGCGAGCTCTATTCAGGGCCGCCTCTAGAGTTTGGCAAACAACCCAGAAAACATTTAAAAAAACCACTCTGTGAAGAGCCACCTAAAATTTTGGAAAACAAACCAAAATGAAAAACATCAAAAAATATAGTGGAAAAGCCAAACGGCTTTGAAGCCGACTTTGGTATTCACCAACAAATTGAAATAGTGAATTCATCAATTAACTAAGATAGTGGACTCACATCAGAGTCAATTTCTATGGATTTTGAGCACGATATCGGGCGCTTTGAAATCATTATTCATTATTACATTGTGGAAAATATTCTCCATCTTGTAAGAAATTAATCACATAAATTACCCATAACATATTAAAGATTTTATTTAACATGTTTGTTTAATCAACCAAGTATTATCCTCTGTCTCTGAGATGGTTATACCCAATGAATTAAACATATGCCTATTAAACAAAGAATCACTGGAGAGGTCACAATATTTGTGGCTTTTTTAATTCATCCAAAAACACGGGCCTTACAAACAATGATTATGCTTTTCTGCAAAAATCCACTCGACATTAGAAGTAGTGATTACTACAAATAATGATCTTGATACAAACATCAGAGAAGTTCTAAAGGTATATACCATGAAAAAGTACCACATGGCTTTGAAAACATCTGCCTTTTTAAATAAAAGTCTAAACAAATCACAATTGAAATATTATTAAACTCATTATATAAAAAAAACCCGAGACGGTCTGTTTCCAATCTCATTCCTGTGGTGTTGAATCGATGTGATGCACAATGTATCAGTGCATTGAATAGAGCGATGACCCATGTTTGCCTAGGGTCTCTGCAGCTCGGAACTCTCTGCGCATGTGTGTGCCTATTGGTGGCGGTATTCTGTTGCCATGCTATACCCAGAGAGGTGGGGACAGGCTATAACAATTGAAAATCATCCGAATAAAACGATTTTTAGGCTAAATAATAAACATTTAACAAGTTTTTCGCTCAAAGAACCTATTATATACTGTATAACAGTTCAACTAATGAGACGGCCGTGAGAGGACCGTCGAGACCTAGGTCTTGAAAAGGATATCATGCCTTTCAAAACATTCTGATAGCAGAAATAAACTTCTGCACAATGTTAGCGAATGAATTTTTCATAAAAAATATCATGAAAGATTAAAGCAATTTGCTAAGGCTACCATGCCTTTTAAAACACTCTCAAAGCAACAATGCCGACATATGTTCGAGAATCAAGCCTTCATTATAAAATGAAAGGTTAAGCAGTAACTTATCCAGTTTTAATAATTACTGAGATCTCACGTCCTCATGTCGCGAGGTGTCCTGGCTCCCTTTTTATATATACTATTGGTAAGACGAGGCCGGTTAACGCAATCATTAGAGCTGCTTTCAAAGATTTACATAGTGTTACCCTATAGGTATGTTGTTGACTATCAGAAGATAAACTTGCCAAGGTTGCAACCCTACATTAGCAAAAACATCAATAAATAATCTTTTATCTTTTTTATCGCACGCAATTGACTTTTGAACGCGATTTGCACTGGGCTGGGATTAGCCATGTTGTTGCATCATGCACGGGGCCATCACCAGTAGATTTCTGCTTCGATCCGGTATAAGGTAGAGTCGCTTCGATACAGTGTAAAGTGTGCATGTGCATGTGAACTATCCGAAAAGCGTTTTCCAAAACAGGTAATTGTTCCACAATTTTCTGATAAAGTAGGTATTTTAGATTAGTATAAGGTAAATTAGCCCCGAAATTAACTCAAATGCTGTTTTTTTTTTCGATGTTATCTCCATAAAATCTAACAAAATCTCACAAAAGGTACCGCTGGTGTGGTATTTGTGGGATTTTGTTCGATTTTGTGGCTTATATTGCCTGGACATAAGTGTGATTTTGTAAGATTCAGTGATCTAAGTAAATGTTAATTCTATACTGTGAGTTATTGTGAGATTTAGTGGTTTTCTTCGTCAAGGATGACTTGTACAGTGTAATATTGTGAGATTCTCTGTACGGGTTCTGTTAGATTCTGTGGTCCTCTTGGGAAAGTGTCGTTGGAAGAACAGTGTCAAACCCGGGGGAGGCACTCACTTATGAAATGGATATAGGTGTAAGGCTAGCGCTTTCAAACCCAGAGACATTCGGCTACAGCTGACTTCAAAAAATAGGGGTCTTTGGGTGAGAGACAGCCAAATTACCCCAAAATAGGGGTTTTGAGTGACAAATTTGGAACGCGATCTTTGCGTGAGATTTTTGCAAAGGTCTTTGGTTGAAAATTTTATAAATTTCCCCAATAATATGGGTTAAATTAAAAAAAAATATGGGGTCTTTGGGTAACAACGATGCTGAAAATGGTGGTCTAAACGGCCTTTAATACATACGCGTCACTTACAAAATGGGAGCCCCCGGGCGTCAAACACGAGAGAGAGAGAGAAAAAAACCTCGTGAATCCGTAGATGTGGGGACATTTTGGGACATTTGCAGGTTTTTGCATCGGAGATGCTATAATTTAGAATGGCGATACGTTCATGTGACGTTATGGTGGCCGGCCCTAGTTCTGTTAAAAAGTGTTGCGGTGAATGTATAATTCCATTTAGTTGAAGAGATGGTATGCCGTCACTGCTGCAGTTTTTAAGGACTTCCTTTCATATGGAAGCCCGTTAGATTGTACAAGTTGGCCTGTAGCAGATAGTGCAATCGTGTTTCTGAACGCGTACTGAAACGTATCCCTGATTGGCTGTTTTTTAGATGTAATTCAGTAGTAACAGAGTCAGTTCCGACTGCGTTCTTTCTGTACACGATCGCGTGTATAGTAGATTTGTAGAGGGCGTGTAATACTGATATGTAAGGCGTTATCGAATGTAGTTGTATCCAAATGCACTGGTCATTCGTATTGTAGAATGGGAATTTTGTATTGAATTGGAAGGAAGTGCTGAGTAAAATATCACGTGTGCAATGTAGGTGTATATTTTATATTGAAGTATGTTTTTCGTTTTGTGAAAGCGGATGTATGCCCACTTATTTGTAAAATAATTTTTGAAAAGCACATTATCGTTGTTTTTGAATAAGAACCATGGTGAAATGGCGACCGTCACAGGCGACGGGATAATAATGATGTTGGGGGCGAAACTGTGTTTAGTAATTGATATTTGCATTAATGGCAGTCTGACGACCGAATTGCCTAGCGGACCGATATACAAGGCAAGATTTTTGCTATTTAGTCCAGGCTAAAAATGAGCTAGGTATCACCTGGAAGGAAAGTTTATCTCATGTGTTTTTCTAGATCAGAATTTTATGAGGAATAAGAATATGTTAGGTAAAAAGGCCGAATCCTGAACGCATCCTCAAGATAGGGGGGTTATTTCCGGAGGGTCAAAAAAATTAAGAAAAATCATATATTATGGTACATATGAAGACAAATAAGATATCCTGACCATGTAATGACCTAAGAATTAAGCTTATTCAGGTATTTAAGTATAATGTACTTCATGTAGTAATGATATGACGGTAAATAAGTTGTAGGGGGGTCACTAAATGACCCCCTTATTAAGAAATACAGTGAAAATTGCTTAAAATATACAAAAATAGCACAATCAGGAAGTAAGTAATTTGTTCAATCCAGAACAGTAGTTTCAGGGATAGTAGAAGGTCTGGTGGAGGTCTGGTGAGGTGGCAAAATGCAGTATTTGGGGTGGCAAACCATGGGGGGGTGCACTTCAATATGCGACTTATATGTGCCTATACCAGATGGTACGAAAATAGCTTTCAGTGTGGAAGGAAATTTTATCTCATGTGGTTTTTCTAGATCAGAATTTTATGAGGAATAAGAATATGTTAGGTAACAAGCCCAAATCCTGAACGCATCCCCTATATAGATGGGTTATTTCTGGGGGTCAAAAAATAAGAAAGAAATACTATATTATGGTACATGAAGACAAATAAGATATACTGACCGTGTAGTGAGCTAAGAATTTAGCTTATAGTCAGGTATTTAAGTATAATGTACTTGATGTAGTAATGATACAGGGGTAAATAAGTTGTAGGGGGGTCACTAAATGACCCCCTTATTAAGAAATACACTGAAATTGCTTAAAATATACAAAAATACCACAATTAGGAAGTAATTTGTTCAATTTTAAACTGTAGTTTGAGAGATAGTATAGTTCATCTGTGCAGGTCTGGTGAGGTGGTAAAATGCAGTATTTTTGGGTTGCAACCCATGGGGGGACTTCAATATGCGACTTATGTGCCTACAAGATGGTACGAAGAAGGGGTCATTGAAGCTTTATGTTGATATATTTGAAAAAGGGCGTCATTGGTTGTAGATTGAAGTGAATGGGGGTCATTGGGTGTCAGTTTGATGTCAAAATGGAG
Source organism: Ophioderma brevispina (assembly GCA_023653785.1). NCBI lineage: Eukaryota > Metazoa > Echinodermata > Ophiuroidea > Amphilepidida > Ophiodermatidae > Ophioderma > Ophioderma brevispina. Next base: position 14,916 of record JAMKCH010078167.1, on the reverse strand, counting down.
TTCAAGGACAGCAGTTGATATCCACAAAGATATGGGAGCACCACCACCACCATCACCACCACCACCAAGATAGCATATACTGCATGATCCACCTCAATTATCATTACAAATTTGGTTGCAAAACATTACCATTTAAGTTAAGAAAGAGTTAAGAAATACTACTATAATAATACATATGATGACAAATAAGATCAACCAAACCTGTAGTAACCTGCGAATCTAGTTTATTTATGTATTTAAAGGGACATAATGGCATAAAGAAATTAACATAATGAAAAGGACCCTTATTGATATCACTTCCACGAGTTTGAAAACATTCTGTAAAAACAATAAAAACAGGAAGAGTTCCGGGGGGTGGCAGTTTGTGGCAATTTCTGGAACAGAAAAGCAAGGTGTTTACATCCCTGACAGAATTTACAGTGTATCTAGCATGTTTTGCTACACAATTCAAAAGCATTCAGACCGGGATTCAGGCATTGTACTTTAGGCTTGTAGTAAGATATTGATCTGGCAAGTGAAAGATGGATTAGCCAGGATTACCACATGTACAATAGCAATGGTATGTGAGCTGATGACAACATGCTTTCAAGTTTGGTAAATGCTGGCAGTAATGTCAGCAAAACATCCAAATTGTTTTCAAACTCTTGGAAGTGATTTCAGTAAGGGTCCTTTTCATTATGTCAATTTTTTGTTCATGCCATTATGTCCCTTTAAGTATTAAATGCTTGATGAAGTAATGATATGACAGTGAATATATGCTGTGGGGGTGGGGGTGGGGGATTAATGCACACCCTAGTGAAAAATACATCGGAAAATTACTTAAAACACAACTAACTACTGTTGTTTTTTATGTAATTTTTAAATCATGGACAAAAGTATTATTACATAGGCCTATAGGTGATAATCAAAACTAATTTCTAATTTAATTTACATTATATAGGGTCTGCTTCAGGAGGTGAAGGGGTTTAGTGGTCCCTTTTACAATACAAATATTTGATACAGCGCTTTATCAAATTAAGGTCAAAGCGTTTTACATATAAGAATGACAATTTAGCATATAAATATCGAATGCCTCTCCTTGAACCCCATTTGACATCAAACTGACAGGGGCACCCAATAACCCCCCCCCCCCCAATCGCTTCAATATACAACCAATGACCCATTTTCTCTCACAATATCAACATAAAAAAATTCAATGACCACTTTACCTAGGAAAAATCCCACACCCTGAAAGCTATTTTCGTACCACCTGGTACAGTAGGAACGCCAGTGGAATTACTTCCGGTATTTTTTACAGGACGTGACCCCCGATATGACGTCACAAAATTTTAAATCCAAGCGCTCAGATTTGCGAATGCGAGTACTCTAAGAAAAATTTAAATATCGAAATGATATTAAATTTTCGGTTCAATTTATGTAACTTACCACGCATATAAGATACTAAACTTTGATTTCCAGTATAAATTGGTAGAAATATGTGCATGTCGTGCGAGAAAATAAAGCTAAATACGCCGAAATACGGTACCAAAATGGGCTAAAGTCGAGTCACGAACGCAAAAAGAACATATTAGGCCCCACATGAAAATTCGCCATCAACGAAAAATTCTACAGAGTTAGATCGTGATGTACATTAGTTTTGTCTTAAAAAATCGTGAATTATGGCCCTTTTTAAGACGGCCATTCGCATGTTTTTTTTTCGACTCTGGAAGGTTGTTTGCATGACGGGTTGACAATGACACGCAATCATGACGCAAGTAGATACGAACCTCTGCAGCAATTTTGTTGACGCTTAGAAGAAAACCGAGTAATTTATTTGTGTCTCTTGTATGGAAACCTTTCCAGAAGGAAAAAAATAGATGGTTAGATGTGTTATATAATTTTAATGGGAAACTAGTAGATCGTTTACAGAAGAAATGCACTCTAAAAGATAAGACCAAAATAAAATGTTGACTGAATGAGGTTACGGCAGTTGATGGTAATTATGTTTAACCTTGTGAGACTGATGCAGAAATCATTAAAGCCTATACACCATTCAACTCTAATCATGGTGCATATTGATTATTCGTACAGATGTTACATAATGAACAAACCTGGTTCTCAGTCCCCTACAGTGGCAAAACCTGCTTTGGAAAGAGAAAAAGCCCACTCAAAACCGCCTACTCCTCAACCCCACCCAATGAGATCAGAAAAATATAAATTGATAGTAATAAGAGTATAAATTGGATCTTTTAATCTTTCCGGGAGCTTGCATGTGCACAGGAGGATGTTGAAAAAGAAATTTGCCCCTATCGGACTCGAACCCGTAAACTCCGTTTTATTATTACTTGAGCGCGCTTGCTAACTGAGCTAACAAGGTGGTATGTATAGAAAGCGATAGATCAACTCTAGGTATAGAGTTGATCTATAGTTATCTATCTGTCAACTATCATTTTGACAACGTGTTTTTCAAACTGAATTTTCTAACAAGTGCGGTCATTGCCAGCCGATAATCCTATCAGACTATGAAATATAAACCAAATAATTTTATCTCATCATGCTAAAAATGAGCCATCATTTTTGATAATATGTCCTTCGCGTTATTTGAAAATGTAAACATTGTGGAAAATTCTGCTGGAATTCGACAGCATGATCATGACTAAATTTGCCTTATATCGACTCTGTAGAAAGCCGATTGAAAATGTGTATATTTATAAACAAAATATACATATTTAAGACTTATTCTGCAGTCTGTGGGAATAATTGGTCCTCTCCTGTGTTAATAATTAATCAATTAAAATTGCTAATGAAAACCGCGCGAAAAAATATCGTTCCTCGTACCCACGAGTGCTCATGCCGCTCACCAAAGTTCGAACCCTTAAAAATTGACCTTTTAACGGCTATATGCGTCGTTGGCGTTCCTACTGGGTAGGCACATATAAGACTAATTTATATTAAAGTGCCCCCCTCCATGGTTGCCACCCCAAAATACTGTATTTTACCCTCTTGCCACCTCACCAGACCTCCACAGATGAACTATACTATCATCTGAAACTACTGTTCAGGATTGAACAGATTACTTACTTCCTAACTATGGTACGTTCTTATTTTCTGGATTTTCAGAGTATTTCTTAATATGGGGGGGGGGATTTAGTGACCCCCTACAACTTACTTGGCCTTGTATAATTACTACATGAAGTAGGCCTACATTATACTTAAATACCCGAATATGCAAAATTCTTATGGTCACTAGACGGTCAGTATATTTTATTTGTCTTCATATGTACGATATAGTATTTTTGCCCCCCCCCCCGGAAATAACCCCTATTTTGGGGGTGCGTTCAGGATCGGGCTTTTTACTATCTACAAAAACCACATGGAGGATAAACTTTCCTCCACACTGAAAGCTATTTTCGTCACGTACCATCTGGTATAGGCCACATGATAATAAAGTGGCATATTGAGTGCACCCCCACCCCTCCCCCGTGGTTTGCCACCCCAAAGTACTGAATTTGCCACCTCACCAGGGACCTCCACCAACCTTCTTCATCCCGAAACTACTGTATGGATGAAACACAAAATTACTTATCCCTAATTGTGTTTTTTTAATATTTTAAGCAATTTTCCACTGTATTTCTTAATAAGGGGGTCATTTAGTGACCCCCTACAACTTATTACCCTCATATTCATTACTACATGAAGTACATTATATTTAAATTACCGGAATAAGCTAATTCTTAGTCATTCCACAGGCAGGGATATCTTTTTATCTTTCATATGTACCATAATATATGATTTTCTTAATTTTTTTTGACCCCCCGGAAATAACCCCCCTTCTTATGAGGATGCGTTTCAGATTCGGGCCTTTTTACCTATATATTTTATTCCTCATACCATCGGATTCTAGAAAAAAACCAATGCGAAATTCTTCCTTCCAGGTGAACCTAGCTCATTTTTAGCAAGGGACTATTGAAAATAGCATACGTGCCTGGTGAACTGAAGTTACGACTTGTTGGAAGTATTACTATTATTATACTGAAAAAGTTGGTTATTACTTTCGAAATAATGCTACAAAATTATTGTGGTAAGAAATTTAATTATTACTGAGTATGAAGAATTTGCGGTGAAGGGTTCATGCCAGATGCCGGGGGCCGCCTACTTTTGTGTATTAAACCGTATTACTAAGCGGAAGAAAGAAAAGAATATGCTAGGCGATTAAATACAAATATTTCGCAAAAAACGTAACGTGACTATTAGTGGTTAAAGAAATAATGATAAAATGTACCACTTCATTTTGCCACAAAAAAATCAATGTATTCAGACAGTATAAATTTGAAAGTATGAAATCGTGTATCTGAATTATTTGGACGCCGCATTAACAAAAATATCGCGTGAGTAATAAATTGTTGGTTACAGCGGACGCTATTAGGAAAGTAGAACGCCATTGTAAAAAATTGTTTTCTTAAGTTTGAAGGTTTCAAAATATTTAGGATCTATTTTAATTTGAAAAACTACCCAGTGTTCAGTAGCTGAAAACCCCAGCACCTCTATAAAACCGATACAAGGACTGGGCTTCGGGGTTTGTTAAACAATCAGGATTTTGTTGACAGTGCAGTTCAGTTTCCAAAAAAAAAATGAAAACACAGTACTTTCACCATTTTGCAAACCCTCACAGTAAGAGCAAACAGACTTTATGCTGTGGTTTCACGTTTCAGTTTGGTGTCTTCAATCGGTTTGATTGTGGAAAAGGGTGTCAAACATTGCAAATAGAAGTTCAACGACCTTTGCAAACACGTGTTAGAGGAGCTATTGTGAGAAGTACAAACGTGCTCACAAATTGTTTTAAATATAGAATCGTAACATTACCAACTCATCGTAAATGTAATGGAACTTAATGGTTTTGATCGTTGTGGACTATCTGAAATTAATGTTCTTAGTGAGAGTGGAACGTATCATTCCGTATTTTGGGCAACTGTTATGAGTTAAATGTTTATATGTTGCGTTAACTTTTGCCAATGCAATTTGACATGGACCACAGTTAAAGAAAGCCAGAAATAACTGAATATGAGACACTTGTACGTGGCACCTTACCAACAAGGAAATTTGTCGATTTTTTGTTGAGGGTAGACAGTGTCAGCAATTGCGCTCATATTATTCATCGGTAGTTCTTCAAGTACAAACTGGAAATGGTCGAAATTTTATTACACCTATGTTTTTAAGGTACTACTTAATTCAAACATTATTCTATACACTTCATAAATTGTATAGAATTGTAGATATCTTTTACATGCGATCTTCCACTAACTATCACCTATAACGCAGATAGGTCAACCTACCAAATAGAGTATTACACAGATCTCATTAATGTGTGGTTGATTATAACAGCAACGTAGAATATGTTTAACAGGTCAGCTACTAACTTGCGAGAATGCATCTTATTTAGTAGACAACCTTCTCCACACCTGTGCTTACAATGGGTGCAACTACTATAACAGTAATATACAAGGTGCGAACCCCCCTATATTGTTGGCGTTTCCTCAATGATACGTATCAGTTCCCTGGACAGGCCATCCTCCAATGGGACAGAAGGAGCTTTTGTGTTCCATTTGATACTGCTTTAATGACAATACTTGGTTTCTACCACCATGCTTGAGGACATGTTTCATAATTTAACACTGTACTTCTTAGTCTGAATTACAATTCTGATTGTAACACAAACGTTTCTACAAAAAGTGAACAATGAAGGCCTATAAATCGACTTGTAAATCAAATACAAAAACAATGAACACAAGTTGTAATACATTTTTGGCCCTCAAAAGTTCAAAATGCGTGCATATGAACTGTATAGCCCAGTCCCTAAGCACAAAAAAAATAGGCAGTATTGTGAACTTTTTCTAAAAGCATCGAAACTGGGTTGCCTTATACATATTGAGGCCCCGAACAATTGCTGATCGAGTGCCAAAAAATGTAGCGCCCTATTGGCCTACAGCGCCCTCTATAGTCTTTACCCAATTAGGAAATATTACTTTCAAGAGCTAAAGCAATAATTCCACTATTTGTTGACCAAATAAGGTATAGTAAGAGTTAAATGAGGCAATATGATAGAGCTATTGATGGGTTAAAAAAAATCAAAATGGCGGCCCATCTTAGATTCAAAATGGCAGCCACTGAAAATCCTTACTTAAGCCTAATTGAGTTAAGAATGATAAAAAAACACTAAGTTAAAAAATCAACAATGGTAATGCTGAGGAGTTCAGAAATTGCATTGATGGCATTGCATTTGTAACAGATAGCAGAAATCTCGAATTTCAAGATGGCATCTGATTTCAAAAATGGCCGCTAAGTGACCCTCTTATTTCGACTTTACCAAGTATGAAAGACCTCTTGAAGGTTGGTGATCAAATCACCGCTTTTGGTCAAACAAAGTCCTGCTACTAGATTTTAAGCACTCTTAATTAGTCAGTAAAGTTTTTAGATACAAAGTCAAATTGGCGGCCATCTTCGATTTTCCAAATGGCCACCACTGATTATCCATGTTAAGCCTTATGGACTTATATGAATTCATATGGGATAATGGCAACGAGCCTGTTTCAATGGAAGGTATAAAGAACACACATATTGGTACTTGTTAACCGATCGTTGTGTGTGGAGAAATTCAGAAATGAATGATGTGATGTTCCATCTTATTATTATTTCATTGAGAGCTAACAAATCCATAGCTATAATATATGAGCCTGTGGTATTGATATGAAAGTTAAATACTTTATTTGGACAACCCAAGACGAAGATACACCTTTGTTTTAATGATTGTTTTTAAACTTGGTCTGGATGAGAAATTCTTCAAGGTTTGAGTGTATCTTAGTGCTAAGTGCAAACATAATGGGACAATGAACAATTGCACACAGGGTTTGCGTCATTTCATCACTGTTTTGCTAGTAGTAATTTGTGAATAACACAAAGGTTTTATGTTAGATTTTTGTGCAATATACCTGACATACATTTCTGAATAGTATGGAATTGCCAAGCAATAGTCACTTTTAATTCATTAAGAACGTCTTGCCAAAAGTTTGGAAGTAAGAGAATTAAATTAAAGGCGGTGAAACCAATCGATCATGGTCTGATTTTAATTAAAAAAACAAATTTAAAATTTTGGTCAAATCGGTCAAGCCATTTGGATAGCAAAAGCATAAATGTGATATAAGATTGGATCGATAAGCCCAAATTAATTGGGCGAGCTATGAGTTGCAAGAATAGTGGGTGAGATGCAGTTGACCCAATTATTTTTAAAAATCCATAGCGAGACCAATTAATATGGCGTAAATAGCCGATTTTCTCATTAAACATGGTTTTGAATCCGATATTTTCACACACTTGGACTCCTTCCAGACGTGATTAATGTACTAAACTGGCTATAGGAGACGGGCTATAATTAAGTGGTCGCCAACATTTGGGGATGTTTTGTTATATTCAAGTTGAAACATTTAATGGGCTTTAAATTCTCACTGGGTATGAACTTTCTTTGATTACCAAATCTTCAATTTGATGTAGTAAGCTGGGGGACGAGGGTGTCCATTTGGTCAACCAACCTTTAAGTTTGCACCTATAATCGAAAATAGGAAATAAAAAAAGATACTGGTAGGATTGTTTTTGTGTCAAGCTTGAAGCTTTTGCCAATCACTAAAACCTCCCCTTCCCTACCCAATCAAGGTTGAATAGGTAGGCAGCACTGTAAAACAATTCGGTTCAATTTGTTCCGTTCGGTAAGAAAAGTGTGCCAACCACTTTGGTTCAAGATAGGTAGCCAATATCACAGAAAAGCAATGCATATCTTTTTAGAGATGTCCAGAAAATGAGCTTTTGTTTTAAAAAAAAATCAGCTTAAAGTTTCAGATAACGTTTGCACAATAGACGTTTGACATTAGGCTTGGTCTTTTAGTACAGGTTCCAATACTAACATTGTTTTAAGCCTAAGATAAGTAAGGAGTCTGAAATTGGTGTTGTATGGCTATTGGTCAAGTTTGGTTTGGTAGAAATGTACCTCTTAGAATCTGAAAGCAGAATCATAGGTATATCCAATTTTCTACCTGTATGCACGAGGCCCAATCGTTAGGCCAAATTTATCAAAATTTGTAAATAAAAACAAATGTTGGTTCCACCTGAGTAAAATTATGCATTTGAGAAGTGTAAAATACTTGCCAAAAGACCCATTTATTAACCACAATCAACCAAGAAAAAGTTGCCATTGATACACTGTACCAAAATGGTCTAAAATGAGGCAGTTGTGAGACGTTCCCCATAGAGTTCATCTGTACTAAACGATCCCTCAGTAGCAGGGCTTTCCAGTGAGCATTATGAAGTCCTGGATATCTATTTTGAGGTACTTGTGCTGTCATTTTTTAACATCCTCGTTCCTACTTGGTCCTTTAATTGGGAATGGACGCTAGGTGGAATCCAACTACATAATGGGACACAATTTCTAAGGTGGCAAAAAGCCTGAGTGAGCTGGTTCGAAGTAGTTGCTCAAGAGCATGGATGCAAATACAGAATAGCTGGACTTTAATGCCCTCTACTTTATGCACATCACAACAGTGCCAAAATAACTGACTCAGGCTACTAAGAGACTTAGTAGCTGCTTGGTATAGCATAGCTTCCACAAAGGGGGCCATTTTGAAATTTCTTACATAGAAATAGGTTTCGTCGTAGAAACTAAGTATCCAATGTGGTTCAGAGTAGTATATATTGCCAAAATGGTTCAATGGCAGCCAGTTTCAGTCGCCATCTTGATATTCAAGATTGCTGCTAAATGTGGCTAATTACAAGTCAGCAGTGTTCTTTTCTAAAATACTTAGCATTGTCAATGTGGACCGTTCCTTAGTTTTTTTCATCATTCATACGCGGAGTAATGCTTAATGTGGATAATTAGTGGATATTTAGTGGCAGCCATTTTGAAATATAGGGTGGTAGGTATATTAATATCAAATTGGACCTACATCAATGGCCAGATATATTGAAGCACTTACGGGACCCTTATTCAGCAAAACAAGAGCTTGACGAAGGATCATTTAAACACTTCACAAAGGTATGCTTCATTTTGGCTAAATTCCAAATTATAGTCTTGGAGGCCATTTTGAAATCAACCGCCATCTTGAAATTAATGAGTACTGATAGCTGTTATGCTGCATTATCATCAGTGTGCTTTTTGAAAATCCTCAGCATTACCAATGTGGGTTGTCCTCAAAATTAGCATTTTTTCATTCTTAACTAAAGTTAGGCTTAAAGGTGGACTTTTCAGTTGCGGCCATTTTGAAATCTAAGATGGCAGCCAATATATGGACCGTAACATGAAAGCTGATATATATGGCATCATTTTAAACCTTATTGGACCCATTTGGTCAAAAATGTTGGAGTGTATGGCATATAAGCTTTGAAGGAATATTAATAAGTGGGTAAAACTATAGAGGGCGCTGTAGACCAAAAGGGGCGCTACCATTTTTGGCACTCGATCAGAAAAATGTTTTTCAGGGGCTCAATATGTATAGGAATGCAGTTTCACGCTTTTGGGAAAAAGGCACAATAATTGTGCCTAGGGACTGGGGCTATTACACTCTGGGACTACAATGTTTGCTTCGTATCCACAAGTCATTGGTAATGGCTTGTGGTGGTGTCAGGATTGGTTCCGAGTGTGACTGTCCGGGGCCGCGGTATCCATGATACGGACGCTCCCAACATGGCCCGCTTATTTGAGGCTGGGGCGGATTGGGAACAGTCAGGAGTTTACAACCTACTCTTATTCGACAACTGACTGCGATGTCCATATACAGTTGTGACTCCTCTGTACACAGGACTGACGGCTTAACGTCCCTCCGAGGGACGGGATGCTTCATGATCAATGCCCCAATTCCAAGTGAACCATGGCAGGGAGAGCGGTATTCTGATTCAATCAACAGATGGCACACCAGATCAAATCCAGAATTGACAGCACCCGAACCAAAACCAGAAGTGCCACGACCCACGGGATTCGAAACCCGGAATTTTGATGGTGAAATTTGCCGCCAGAGCACAGCACCCCAACGATAGGCCACGGGGGCTTTCTCCCACACCATAACTAACATGGTGCACCAAGTTTGCCCCAAAGAACAGATGTGACATATCAGTTATTGACCATGTTGATAAATCAACTGTAAAACACTAGAAAGTTGGATAGCAAAAAAATTGATATCTGCTATTCACATAGGTACCCACTTTGCTAGTGGTAACCAAATCAGTTAAAACATTTACAACAGTTACTACAGAAAAAGTGCACGTCTTGGCATAAGTACAGTTATGATATATGATGTCCGGCTGTGAATAATATTTAAACACTGATATATTTGGGGTGTTTTACAATAAAAAACGGAATTCCATGGACTGTCAAAATCACAAGTATGGCAGAATGTATTTATGGCAATGCACAAGATCTCATTCTATTTAATAACAATAATTCCTCTACCGTAGTTCTTGTTTGTAATAACGATTGCACTTATTGCATTATAAGCATTCGTAACACATAATTAATGCCAATTGTTAAATATAACAAGGAGTCTCATTTTTTTTCCATCACAAAGTGATGTTAGTCATTCCTTTCTTATTGTTATACTAATCTAATTACAAATGGACCCGAAGTGTGATATCAGTGTTAATAAACCAGACCACAAATCAAAATTCCATTCATTTTCCAATATCTGAAGAGGTATCTTAAGAGTGTTGATTTAATTACCAAAAAGTAACAATTTAATATGTCCTCATATTCAAAATGCAAGATCTAGGCCTAATTGTGCAAAATTACTTATAATTGCCACTGCAGATTGAAAATACCGGCTCATAACTTGTAGCACCGTTGCATTTCATCTCTCTATCTAAAGATCATCAATGTTATGAACTAGGTTGATACAAATCGTACTATTACAAGATATGTCAAATTTGTCACGTTTCTAATTGTTTTGAAGATACAAGTACAACAATTTTTTCTTGAATAGAATCACAAAAATAATGCACATATAAATGTCTGTACAAATTTTTCAACTCGTTATCCAAATGCAAAATGCCACATACTGCAATACCAAACCAAAGGATGCCTGGAATTGGCACTGGCACATTTTCACACACAAAATGGAATTGTTTTTCAATTGGCTCTCACATGATAGTCAGGGCCTTGAAAGAACAGAGATATATTTACACAATAAAAATAACAGCCCCAAAAAATAGTTACATTGACAGATGAAACGACCATTCCGGTAATTTGTATGCCAACTTTTTAATATAATCACAAAAATATGCACATATAAAAGTCGTAACAATGTTTCACTCGTTATCCAAGGCAAAATGCACTACTTCAATACCAAAAATAATGGATGCTGGAATTGTTCCAACGGTGTTTGAAATGCTTGCATACAAGTGAAAGACTCTTTAAAAAGCGGCACTGGCACATTTTCACAAAATATGAAATTTCTTCAATTTGCTCTCAAATGATCGGGGCTAGGCCATTGAAAGAACAAAGAATATATTTTAACACATAAAATAACATACCCCAAAACAGATAGGGACATTGACATGAGGAAAAATCCTCCAGGTAATTTGTAGGCCAACTGTTACGTTTTCCATAACTTTTAACAACAAATGTGTATATTACAGTGAATATTTTTGACAGTCGTACTCACTGAGTATTAAAACCACAAAGGTTATAGACCGTTCAAACAGTGTGGCAAGCGTGGGAAACATGCATACGGCAAGCGTGTTCTTGTGTTAAACGCATTTTTCGTCGTCTGCTGAATTTAGCGTGCGCCGGCGACGCTAATTATAACCATCGTTTCTGTTTTACCCATAAGGAACTGATTTGTCTTAATCATTTCGGGTGAGGGCTTTTGTATTAAAAGCCTCCAACATACCATGCAAAAATAATCGATTTTGAAAATCTTGAGGGCGCACTTTTTTCAATGTGCCAGTGTCTCTTTAATTAGTCCAATTCAGCGCTATAATACTATTGTTATCTTACCAGGAGTCAATATGCTAAACAAGATTTAACTATACACGTTCCCTTAGATTTTGAATTCGCTGTTTGCTGTTAGGTTGGCATGCATGTCCTACCCCCTGTCAAACACTAGCTCAGCGATGCTTGTCTTTTTTTAAAGACTATTCTTGTTTCACTGTAAAAGTGGGGACCCAAATGCATTGTGGGGACATTTTGATGTCCCTACTTTTACGGTGCTACATTTTGTGGAGAAGATTTCTTTCTTTCTTAGTGGGGTCCACTACAAAGGGCCCGCGTATACGTTCGTTTTACACAGTTTGAGAGACGGGATCGAGAGAGATAGGGTTGAGGTGCGAAAGACTTTATAAATGGTGGGGACCAGAGGGTTGAGGTGCGAAAGACTTTATAAATGGTGGGGACCATGTGTGGGGACCCCCTAATGACCCCACATAGGAGGTTAAAAGAAGTAAGGTCCCCACTATGAAAAAGACGATTTTTTTTTAAAGATTGGAAAACCATATTGAGAGCCAATTATTTCAAATATAAATAGGGGGTGCTTTAGGGTGTTTTTTTAGGATATGAAATTCTCTCAATTTTCACTTGATCGTTTATAGTTTGTAGAACACCTACCGAGAATGTTTCGAAGGTTTATTAGAACATTAAAGAGACACTGGCACATTTGAAAAATAGTGCGCCCTCAAGATTTTTCAAAATCGATATTTTTGCATGGTTGTAAGGCCTATATATACAAAAGCCCTCACCCGAAATGACTAAGACCAAATCAGCTTCCTTATGGGTAAACAGAACGATTTTATAATTTAACGTCGCCGGCGACGCTAAATTCAGCAGACGACGAAAATGGCGTAGTAACACAAGAGCACGCACGCCGTATGTTTCCCACGCTATGCACACTGTTTGATCGGTCTATAACCTTTGTGGTTTTAATATCAGTGAGTACGAGTCAAAAATATTCATATAATATACACATTTGTTGATTAAAGTTATGGAAAACTTAAAAGTTGGCTTACAATTACCTGGATGTCTTTATACTCATATCAATGGCCCTATCTGTTTTGGGGTATGTTATTTTATGTGTAAAATATATCTCTGTTCTTCCAATTGCCTAGACTATCATTTGAGAGCAAATTGACGGAATTTCGTATTTTGTGAAAATGTGCCAGTGCCGCTCTAAGTGAAAAAGAAAACCATAAACTTTTTTGAACTCTCCTGCTATCGTAATTAAGCGAGTAGCAGCATCAACTATTTAGTCGATTTAATAGTCCCACCCTACATACACCTACATCATACATTAATGGAAAGCTTATTATGTCTACTTTCAGATTAGGCATGATGTGAAATTGCCAATGTGGGCCGAAGGTGGTTTTGGGGCATTTTAGCCAAAAACATACATTTTTGGGCAAAAAAATGATTTTTGAGATATTGGTATTTTTGACATCTACATAACATGCCCCATCTATGTAAGTAGGTTTCAGAACTATATTGTGTCCCAAAAGCGCACAATAAGCTTCTAAAGTTTACAAAATATACAGTAAGTATAGGCGATAATGGGTAAAAATGTACGTTTTTCTCAAATTCATGTTTCTAACACCTGAAAAATAGTAAAACTTTTAGCTTAGCATCAAAACGTCTGTGTTTTATGCTCTAAATTGAGCTGAAAATACTTGATCTACCATTGGCATTCGGATTAGGTATGATGTGGTACTGCCAATATGAGCCAAAAGTGATTTTTGGGTCATTTTAGTCAAAACATACATTTTTGGGTAAAAAATGATTTTTGAGATATTGATATTTTTGACATTTATATAACATGCCCCATCTAAGTAAGAAGGTTTCAGAACTATATTGTGTCCCAAAAGCTCACAATAAGCTTCCAAAGTTTACAAAATATACAGTAAGTATAGGCGAAATTGGCTGAAAATACACGTTTTTCTCAAATTCATGTTTCTAACACCTGAAAAATAGTTAAACTTTTAGCTTAGCATTCAAACGTCTGTGTTTTATGTTCTAAATTGAGCTGAAAATACTCGAACTACCATTGGCATTCACATTAGGTATGAATGTGGAACTGCCAATATGAGTCAAAGGTGATTTTGGGCCATTTGGGTCATTTTAGTCAAAACATACATTTTTGGGTAAAAATGATTTTTGAGATATTGGTATTTTTGGCATATTTATAACATGCACCATCTATGTAAGTAGGTTTCAGAACTATATTGTGTCCCAGAAGCTCACAAAAAGCTTCTAAATTTGCCAAAATATATAGTAAGTATAGGAAATATTGAGCGAAAATGTGCATTTTTCAAAAATATATGATTCCAAAACCTGAATAAGAGCTAAACTTTAGCTAAGCATTCAAAACATTCATGTTTCATGTTCGAAATTTAGCTATAAATACTTGCAATACCATTCAGTTTAGGTATGATTTACACATGTCAAGATGGACTGAAGGTATTTTGGCCATTTTAGTCAAAAACATCAATTTTGGTGAGATAATAGTAACATGCCCTTTCTATGTTAGTAAATTTTAAAACTATATCATGTCTTAGAACTTCAAAATAAGCTTTTTAAGAGTACAAAATACTAAGTAAGTATAGGTGATATTGACTGGAAATTTGTGTTTTTCTCAAAATCATGTTTATGAAAGCTACTTGAAAGTAAAACTTCAAAATGTCCATATTAGGCAAGTGTAAATTCTACCCCGCTAACAAGTATTGGCAATATTTGACAAATGCATAAATATGGTTCTTGGTACATTGCTTTTTTATGAAATGTGTTTCTGCATAGGATGTACTGAATAGCATATTACTTGCACATAAATAATGACCGAATACGATACAAAACGTATGTATCGAGCACAATCTTGAAAAAATACCCTTTTTACATGTTTCTTTGGTCTTGCATGATATCCCCTT